>JAHRHZ010000021.1:44743996-44763538 GCA_024137785.1 Ginglymostoma cirratum
TGCTCCTATCTTCTATGTTTCTATGTGAATGTACAAGGCATGATTTGTAAGTTTGCAGATGAAAGAAAATTAGTGGGTATTGTTGATAGCCAAGGAAGGTTATCAAAGATTACAGAGGGATTTGATCAGATTTGGAAGTAGGTGGAGGATTGGCAAATACAAGTCAATATAGATAAGTGTGAGGTGTTGCACTTTGGAAAGTCAAAGTAAATGGTAAGGTCCTGAGGATGTTATGGACAGAGGGACCTAGGAGTGCAAGTACATAGTTCATTGAAAGCAGCATCACAAGTGGACAGGGTGGTGAAGAAGGCATTTAGCATGCTGGTCTTCATCGGTTGAGGCATTGAGCATTGGAGTTGAGATGGTATGTTACAGTTGTATATGTCATTAGTGAAGTCGAACTTGGAGTATTGTCTACAGTTTTGGTCACCTTGTTACAGAAAAGACATAGTTAAACTGGAAAGCATGGTGGCCAGGACTAGTAAACCGGAGTTATAGGGAGAGATTAGCCAGGATAGGACTTTATTCCTTGGAACACAGGAGAATGAAGGGTGACCTTACTGACGTGTTTAAAATCGTGAGGGGCATAGATAGGATGAATGCATATAGTCTTTTTCCCAGGGATAGAGAATTGAAAACTAGAGGGCATGGTTTTAAGGTGAGAGGGAAAAGACTTAAGGAGGACCTGAGGGGCAACTTCTTCATGCAGAGAGTGGTGTGTTTATGGAAATGGGCTGCCAGAGAAAGTGGTTGAGGCAGGTACAATAGCAACATTTAAAAGCATTTGGATAGGTACACGGATGGGAATGATATTTTTTATCATTACCTCTTCACTTCCTACCTGGCTAATTTAGTTTCACTTTTATCTGAAGATTATACCAAAACAGTAATATTCAGCTAAAACATCAAACAAGAAAGCAAGAAAGAACAGCCACAAAAATAATTTTGATGTAGAGTCATCTAATGTAGAAGAACTAATTTGCACATGCAAAATTCCTATAAACCGCAAATGACAATGACCAGGTAGTTTGTTTTTGAATGATGTTAGTTGGGACACTATTAATAGTCATGATACTGGGGATAAAACCCCCACTCTTCTTTGGAATAATGCCTGGAATCGCTTACATCCACCTAAAAAATTGCCCTGATTTAACATCTCATCTGAACATGGCACATCTTCACTGCTGCACTGTGTTGTCAGCCATGGATTTATGCTCAAGTCCCTGGAGTAACTTGATTCCACCCTTTTAGACTCAAGATTGAGCATCTTATCACTGTACCATGCCATACAAAGTACATGTAGCTGTCTGGTGGGGAGATTCAAGAGAAATTTGTTAGCTAAGTTAGTTCCCCAGTTGGTCAGAACTAGAATATTATTGGCAACTGCTCAAGAGTCTGGCTGTCTTCCCTATTAGTAAGAGGGTGTTATGGGGAATAGAAGGATATAATAGCAACCAGAGGGACACCATTTGGTAATAAATGTAACTAACAATCTCTCCATCATAATCAGTTGCTGTTGTCAGGCAATTGTAAATGTATTACTGTGGTACTTATTTTCCATTGTGGAAGAACTAACTAGCCCTAATGACTCCCATCAACCCCCGTCCCCTTCTCCTCCTGGAAACAGCAACAAAATGATTGCAAGAATATTCTATGATTTAAAGTATTCACCTCAACTTAGAAGCTGGAGTTTCCATTTTAAATAAATTTGGAAAGAATCCAACTGAAAATAAAACTGTTTAAATGGTGAATTTCAGAAGGAATTGTACTAAGTTCTATATAAATACTTGGCTTAAATGCATTGATATCACAACAGTGTAAATACAGACTTTGTACAATTTTAACACAGCATGATGACATGGATGATATTTATGGAATAAGGCAAACTGCAAAGTGAATAATGGCATCTGTAGGGTTTTTGATGTTCCTTCTGTGAATGCATAGCATTGTCCAGTGAAGGGAAATGTGGCTTTGTTTGGCTTCTTATACTTAAGCTAATCTACCTGCAAGTCAACATGGAGTGCTCCTTTTGGTCATCACTAAAGAGACACTAAAATGGTGAATCTTATATCCCTCTTGGGATGGAGGCAAGGTGGTGGATGAGCAGCACAGAAAAGCAAACTGCAAAACAATACATCTTTTTATATATGTGCAAAAAAAAGCATAATTCAAGCTGTGATCCACAGTTTCTAAAACGTCTGTGTGACACAAAGAACAATGAAGAGACAAGCACGCATTAGCAATATCAACCCCTTCTGTGCACTGATGGTCTTAATAATCACTCTCTAAAGATCTCACAACCTGTGATGGATCTTAATAAGCGGTTAGCAAAACATTGGCCTTAGATATTCATTTTAATTGCCCAATTTTTGCAAGAAGCAATTGTCATTGCTATCACAGTGCAGATAAAATGCCGTAATTGCTATTTTATGTTTTGAAATTCATTTGATCAACAAATAAAAAAGGTTGTTACAGAAAGGAACACACTATATAGATCATTGCACTAATGAGTTATAAATGAACTGTAGAAATAGTGCTTTCTTCACACTGAACCAATTTTAATAAACTTTTCTCTGGAGGAAGTTATGCACTTCTCCACATATTGACTGACTTTACAATTAAGAGCATTGTAACATGAAGTCTATTTTTATAACATGACCATTAGTACCAGTTACAGGCCAATGTCCTTTATGTCACAAAAAAAAGAGTTAATACTTGTACTGAGTTTGAAAAATCCCTTGTGGAATCTAACCAGTTTCAGAACTGGCTACCGAGAACACGCCCAGAATAATCAAAGCTGCACAGATGTTTGACTAAGGTCAACTCAGTAAAGATGGAAAGCAACTCATATAGACCTATTTCATATTTGTTTCATGTCCTCAATAAAATACCTACATTATGTACTTCTACAGTACTTCAACGGCTGTAAAGTGATTTGTAATTTTATAATAATTTCATTTTATCATTGCTCTTCATTTAATATAACATGCACCGTTGCTGCTTTATCTCACCAGTCATGTTTCAATTGAATGAATGATTTTCTCGAGTTGGATAGTTATTGCAGACTGCGTTGGGAAACAGTGATTTTTTTTTGCAAAAGTGAAATCAGTCATCATTTTGTTCCTGATTATTGGACTGAGTTTTAAGATTTTTGGCCTGCAGCTCAACTTACTTGATGGAAACATTTTGCTGATATTGTTTGCTTATTTTTAATTACATAATTACTACAGTACATGTTTAAAACTTATTACTTAGTCTATACAGAAAATGAATTTTTGTATGCAAGTCACAATGAAAATCAGTCATTGGACAATGAACATATTTCTTGAATATAATGCCATTACTAATAAGATTAATACATTATTTTACTCAAGAAATAATACACTGTGAATGCTCTTTTTTTACTGGTGATTTGGTGGATTTCAAACAGAATCATCAACTGACAGGAAACAAAAAAGCTATGTAGCTGTTTGTAATAACTGGCAACTAGTAATTGTTGTTTTTGTAGATGGGCTGTAGTTAACCCAGTTACTGCAGTGATGGTTGCTACCGCCATTGATGAACATTGATATTTTTCATTCTGATTAGTTTACAGCAATTGTTGGCATAACACAGGCATAATCATTGAAGTACAATTCACAGCTTGGATCCGGTCTACATAGCAAAGCACTTGACATAGGCCAGAGGTATAGCGAAAAGGAGTGTCACTGTCATTCAGGGGCAAATTTGAACACAAAGTTCAAAATATTGGCTACTTGAGATGATGTAATTGTTAGGTTCAACAAATCAAGTCCTGTACATGATTTTGAGATTCCAAGATGTAGATCAATGCAGCTGATAAAGGTTAAATGTTTGAGCTAGTTACCAGGCATCATACTGGCACTGAAATTCAAAATCACATCATTCATTTGTATGGCAGACAACGTGCCTTTTTGGCTTGATGATAGACACCTGTTAGTGTAGACTTATTGGTTTAAGACTGATATCAACAAATCAATAACCACTTGTCAGTTTCAGATAGATATTATAGCAGCATGGAGACTTAGGAAATGATTGGCACAGAGGGACCAGGCAACTTTTATTAAAGAAAAATGAGACCTATGGATGTCAATCATTCTTTAACACTTCTTCCAAGTGTCTACTCTTCATTTTCAAGTAGAACTGAATAGAGGCTATTCAACTTTAGCAACTAAGAGGTCTAAGCCCGATCCCAGCACTCACCTGTACACAAGCACCCTTTCTGCACAGGCCATTGGATAACAATCAGATAGAAGAAACCAGGTTGACTTTTTCTTTCTGAACCCAAGGCGCTCAGGCCTGTTGCAATGGATGACACATAGATACAGGATTAAAGCTGAGATTCTATACACTATACTGCTCAGCCACTCAATAAGCTAGTACACTGAATCACTGATAACAAGGTGTGGAGCTGGATGAACACAGCAGGCCAAGCAGCATCATAGGAGCAGGGGTGTCTGAAACAAGAATTTTCACAATGGACCCACTCAAACCCTACCCTTTGTGGTAGGAACTGATAATTTTGCTTTGAGTTATCAGTTACTAAGGCTTAGTGTAAACTAATTCAAAAGCCAGCATGGCTTTGTTAAATCCTGATTAATTAACTTCATTGAAGTGTGCGTTGATGGCAGTAATGTACGTAGACTTCCAGAATGTCTTTAAACTGCCACAGTACAGGCTCAAACTTTTGGCTCATGGAATGAAAAGGAAGGTGGCTGCGCAGATACAGGTTGACCTGAGTGACAGAAAACAGAAACTAGTAGCGAATGTTTGTTTTTCGAACTGCGGGAAGATATGTACTGGGGTTCCCATGGTTAGCACTAGGGTGATTGTTTTGCTTGATATATGTTAATGACCTAGATTTAGGTGTAAGGGTACAATTTCAAAATTATTGCAAGCTTAAAATGTTGTGAACTGTGAGGAGAATGTCATAGCCATCAAAAAGACAGATCTGTCAGCAGGATAGGTGTGGCAGATGAAATTTGCAGAGTAGATTGAAGGAATACATTTTGAAACAAAGAGCAAGAAGGACAATATAAACTGATGGGAACAATTTTTAAGGCATGACAGGAAAAAAGGCCTGGGATGTACATGTCAAAGCAGGTGAAGTAAGTGGTTAAGCAGGCATATGGATTCCTGGATTTTATTAATAGAGGCAAAGAGATGAAAAGCAAGAAAAGTTTGATGATTTTTTTTTAATAACACCAGTCCAACTTCAATTGTAGAATTATGTTCACTATGGACACTTGCAAAGGCTTTAGATTTTACAGGATGCTTTTAAGGATGAGAAACTTCAGTTATATGGATGAATTGGAGAAGCTAGGGGTTGTGTGTGGAGAGGCTAAAGTTGAGAAGAGATTGGGAAGAGGTGTTCAAAATATAGAGTAGGTAGAGAGAAACTGTTCATATTGAAGGAAAGGTTGAGAACTAAATTTTTGCTGAATGGGAAAAGAAACAGCAGTGACTTGAGAAAAAAAAAAATTTGTGCAGTAAGTGGGTGGGATTCATTGTCTGATAGCGTGGTGGTAACAAATCATGGTGTTCAGGAGAAAATTGGATATGGATCAGAAAATAGGACTTTTGCAGGCTTTGGCGAAAAGGACAAGGGACTGGGACTAATCGAGTTGTTCCTGACATGATGGGCTGAATGGCCTCTTTCTGCGCTGTAATGATACAATCATGACTTTCTATCTCTTTCAATTTGGATATCCGAAGTGTGGTTAATTATAGCTGAGATTATTTTTCAAGTTTGAGTTTCTCCCAGAAAGCATTGATGGAGATTGTAGACAATCTACTGTAATTTTTCTCCTGTTCCATAGGGTGAGATATAGCTTTTTGGTCCTGTTTGACATTGCTTACTTCCATCCTTAAGGAACTGCATTCATTAATTCTTCCCAAAGCTGCTTCTCACATGGCTGTAATTTTTTTTCCTATAAATCTATGGAAAACGCTCAATTAAAAGTTTGAACATAAGACTATATAACAAGTTTATTTGACTTTGAAATAAAACATTACCATTTTCAAATAAAAACAAACTAAAGGTTTCTATTATGGGAAACACTCCCTCCCTTATTTGATGTTAGGGAATGCAGCAAGCGAGCAAGATATCCGCATAAAACAGGATCCCTGCCTTCACATGCAAGACTACACGCATTTTTTAATTTAATTGCAATGCCTGTGAGAGAGGCTGATTTCTGCCTTTGCATACTGTAATTATTTCTTCATATGCAACCTGCCATTAGTAATCAACATCTTTTGTTGGCCTATATATTCTGGAACTCAAAATGATCAAGACTGGGCATTACATTTACAATAACAAACTGGTTCCAGATATCATTGCCAAATCAATTATTCCACTGAATAGGTTTTCTATTTTATCTGACTCCATGTTATTAGCTTAGTTGTTCCAGCCATAGTGATGATGTCCACTGTAGGTCTTGTCCTCTAATGCACTTATTTCATTGTTGATAACTTGTTGTATATTTTCCTGAGTCTAATCAGAATATATCATAGAGATTACAGCATAGAATCAGTTGCACAACAGCTACTGTACATTCTGTTAATCCATTAACAATTCCCCGTCCATTCATTTAAAACTGCACTGACAGTGGTTAAACACAGCAGGCCAGGCAGCATCGGAGGCAGTAGGAAAGCTAACTTTTCAGGTCGGGACCCTCCTTGAGAAATTTCAGAAGGTTCCCGACCCGAAACGTCAGCTTTCCTACTCCTCTGATGCTGTCTGGCCTGCTGTTTTATCTCTGACTCCAGCATCGGCAGTTCTTACTATCCCAGACAGTGGTTAGTTGTACTTAAGAGTCATAGAGTCATAGAGCTGTACAGCATGGAAACAGACCCTTCGGTCCAGCCTGTTCATGCTGACCAGATATCCTAAATTAGTCTAGACTCTATTTGCCAGCATTTGGCCCGATTCCCTTTAAACCCTTCCTATTCATGTACCCATCCAGATGTCTTTTAAACGCTGTGATTGTACCAGCCTCCACCACTTCCTCTGGCAGCTTGTTCTCTACATGCACTATCCTCTGCATGAAAAAGTTACCCCTTGGGTCCCTTTTAAATCTTTCTCCTCTCACCTTAAACCTATGCCCTCTACTTTTGGACTCCGCTACCCTGGTGAAAGAAACCTTGGCTATTCACCCTATCCATGTCCTTAATGATTTTATAAACCCCTGTAAAGGTCACTCCTCAGCCTCCAGCACCCCAGGGAAAATAGCCCCAGCCTATTCAGCCTCTCTCTGTAGCTCAAACCCTCCAACCCTGGCAACACCCTTGTAAGTCTTTTCTGAACCCTTTCAAGGTTCACAACATCCTTCCTATAACAGCGAGACCAGAATTCCTTGGGTTAACCATTCATTCGTGCGATGATGGAAAATTGACTATTCCAAACGTTAAAATCAATTGAGAGGGGCTGAAGCTTTGAAGGGAAAAGTGCACAGGCAGTTTATATTTAAATAATTTATTGAGGGAATGGTAATTTTCAGGAATGGACTTCATAAGCAAGAGAGGCTGAATCAAAAAGACACGGAAACGTATTCCAGTGAGTGACAGATGTTTAGCATTAACTTCTGAGACTGGTCACGTGAATTATACGTTCTTTGCCAAATCTTCACTTTCCTGTATTTATTTATGGATATTGTACTGCTGCCTGATTCATATTTCCTTCAATAAGGGAACACTAAATGGTGCAGAATCCTCATTTTAAAAAGAACGTGGACTGGAATTCCTTTCGGAAGAATTATGATGTGAAAAATACCAAACATGAACTATATCATCAACTAATACAGACAATTGTGGCAAACTATTACCACCACCTTCCTTCACCTCTTGAAGATATATATCAGAGTCCAGATGAAGGAATCACTGTTAAATTTTGAAGAAGATCTGCAGACGTAAGAAACTAAAGATTCCTTACGACTATGTCAAAGGGGCTCATATTTCAACTTCCCTTTCCCTCCCATTCTCTAATAGCACAATAAAGATTGAAGAAGGGGAACTGGATAAAAGCTACTTTATTCTATTTTATCCCTTTCAAATCAGAAATAAATCTCAAAATATTAGACAAGTACCCCCTACTGTCACAAAGCTCTCAGAAGCAATCCACAGTCTCAACTAACCCGACAGAGAATGAAGCTGAATTAATCTCATAAGGTTGCTAACTGTCTTTCCCACCAGCCCGTCAGAATTCAAGAATCTTCTCTTATTGTGTCTGACTCAGACGAGAGCCCTTCAGCTCAGCAAAGTATTCAATACCTCATGCTTTGTTACTGTTTTCAATCATTAAGTTAATAAAACATGAGAAATATCTGGTGTAAATAAAACATAGCAAAATTTCAAGGCTATTGAAACACCAGGGTTCCTATACTCATTGCCAAGTGGGCCTATTGGTAGTGATGAGTGAAAAACTAGTTCCAGAAAATGTTATTCCTATTTTGCCTCAGATGAGGAAATGCTTGCATCTCAGCTGCGATTTTTGTTACCAGTTTTATGTCGTGACTGAATTCAGCACTACTCCTGCTTTCTATATTTTGCCATTTCCCAGTGTTTTTAATCAGAATTCTAAGTACCAGCAACATGTATGGAAAACACGCTTGATTTATTGACTAGGAAAGCTATTCATTTGTGAAACGCACTGTCAGTTAGCATTGGAAATAATAAAGACTGCAGATGCTGGAAGTCAGAGTCAATAACATGGAGCTGGAGAAGCATAGCAGGTCAGACACCATCAGAGCAGCAGGAAAGTCAATGTTTTGGGTCTGGACCCTTCATCAGGGTCAGTTAATAATGGGTGGCCTACTTAAGAGTCTCCTCATCAAAAGGAGGCTGTATGCCAGAACCAAAACTTCCCTGTCCAATACATTGTCATTACAACTAGGCTTACTGAGAACAGAAAGGTGCATGGTTGTTCTTTAATTCTTGGGTTTCACTTGTAAATATTTCACACTACACTATTTTCACTTCATTTACCTGTGCACCATTATTTGTTGAGACTAGATTAGTCAGAGAGTGAAATGTGCTAGCATTTCCCAGGTTGACACATATTCATGGCTATTGGGGAGGTGGGACATTCCTTTAGCATGGAAGAAACAACTGTATTTTCACCCTACACTTTATTAAATGTCCATATTAATATTTAGTGTATATTTTTCACTCTGTGGGACATGGCTCAACTTGAGCACTCAACCGGCTCTCTGTTCTATGCATTGTGAAGGGCATTGTTCCTGTTAAATTTCAGAGGTAATCGAGAAGTTGTAGGTGAACTCAAAGTCATGTGAGGACTCATCCAACCAACCTCCTGAGACAGAGCCCAGATAGACAGTGGTGACACTGCTTATTAGGCCCCTCAGTTTCTTACATTCAGGGACATCCAGGAGACCAGGCCCTTCTCATTTCACTCCTCCATGCCTCTGGTCCCAGTCCACAACCTGTCCCTCATCTCTGATTTACTCTTGCCAGTCCCAAGCCTCCATGCAAGAGTCCTACTGTCTTCCATTGTTCAATAAACGTAAACTAGGAAAAAGACTGTTTATGAACAAATTGCATAAAACCAGAGAAGTCACATCACATTTAAATAGTTCTGAGCTGGGAGCCAGGAGGTTCTCATGCATAACAAACATTACCTTGAAGGTAGGGCTTTATTGAAAGCTGTTTCATATTAATAAACATTCATTGCATTCAAATGTATTGAAGTATGAACCTGTCACAAACAGTCAGAGTCATAGAGCTGTATAGCGCAGAAGTAAACCCTTTGGTCCAACTTGCCTGCACTGACCAGATATCCTAAATTGATCTTGGCCCATTTGCCAGCATTTGACCCATATCCCTCTAAACCCTTTCTGTTTATATACCCATCCAAATGCCTTTTAAATGTTATAATTGTGCCAGCCTCCACCACTTCCTCTGGCAGCTTGTTCTATAAACGTACCACCCTCTGCATGAAAAAGATGCCCCTTTTAAACCTTTCCCCTCTCACCTTAAACCTCTAGTTTTGGTGTCCCCTACCCTTGGAAAAAGACCTTGACTATTCACCTTATCTATGCCCCTCAAATTTTATAAACCTCTATATGGTCACTCCTCAGCTTTCAATGATCCAGGGAAGACAACACCAGGCTATTCAGCCTCTCCCTGTGGCTCAAATCCAGCAACATCCTTGTAAATCTGCTTGCTACCCTTCCAAGATTAACAACATCTTTCCTATGGCGTATTATGTCTCAAAGAAGAGTCTTTGCATTTGAAACACTTGCTCTGTTTCTCCATACACAGATGATGCCAGACCTGAGGACTTTCTTCAGAATCCTCTTTCTTTCATTTCAGCTTTCCAGCAACCACAATATTTTGCTTTTATCACAAGGAATGCTTGACATGTCACGAACAGGCTGCTAACTTCATTACTCTAGCTCAACCTATCATTGAGAAATAGAGATATTTTTATTTTATCTAATTAATTCACCCTGCACATTAAATCTTCCACCATTTTATGCTCCATAAAATCCCCCCGCCTTGAGTCTGTACTAGGAAATAAATCAAGGGCTGGATGAACAGATCTATTTCTGATATTGCGCATATTTCACCTATGACCCTCAGTTACTCTGTTATTTAAATAAAAATAAAGAAAAGAGATATTATAAATGGTATAGAAGAATAATGATTAATATGTGAATGGATAAATGGAATGTGTGCATATGAACATTTAAGAATTCTAAGATATGCAGAGAATAAACCTTATCCCTGGTATCTATCCAATTCCTAGGACCTATCTAATTTGTCAGTTCACTAATTGTTGCTCAGAACTGACCTGACAAGAAAAACAACATATTGAGAGTTTTACTTATGGTTGTTTGTGAAAATTTGTAAAATTGACTTTCAGTCACAATTCAGCAGATGAACCAGAATTTGAAAACACAAGGTTTGATGATAACGGAGAGCTAATATTATCTAATATCTAAGCTTAGTAATACTACGCAAATGCAGGACACTTGCACAAATACTATGAACTTAGTTAAAACGTTGCAAAAAATTAGAACCTTACAATGCCTTCCTATTGTCCTTCCTCTAGTATGAGAATATGTTGTTTAACTGTTCCAGTATTGTAGAATTGACGAGTCAGATCGCACAAAGTTCACTGTGTTGAACTGTCCATTTCTCTTCACTCTTACTGTCTCTGTCATCCTGCTACTTGCCATACGTGCTCTTTCTGGTCCTCCTCTCTATAGTGCGATCACTTTTAACAAGTTTTGTGACTTAATCTGTTCTTCATTCTGTGATTTAAAGTATCTACCAGATAAGTCACTTTACTGACTTTCCTGACTCCATTCAAGGGGAACTGAATCTTGCTTTTTAAAGGTGCATATTCTAAAGGTAATAACACTAACTCTGAACTCTTAATTAAAATGTTCTAGTCACACTGTTTTTGTCTGCCTAATTTATCATCATTTTAGTCTGTGAAGTTTTTAAATGTTCCCCTTCTACTTCCCAAACTCCTGGGAGTCTTTCTTGAAACATAGACATGTAATACAACATTGAGGATTTGCCTTTTTGTTCAAAATTTTTCCTTGATCAGTTTTAATGGACCTCTTATCTCATGACCATAGAGAAATTCAAATCGACTAAATCTAACAGATACATTTCTGGAATTTATGGTAGCAAATAATAGAAAATCTAATCCTTTGCTGCTCTCCAGAGGGTATTCATCATCACATGCCTTAATCATTGTTCTCACAGTCTGATGGTATGTTGCCATAGTTCCTTCTGTTTGTAAGTATAAGATCATGGAATTCACTCTAAGGTTTTAGAGTAGATTTGCAGCTCGGGTTGTGGATGTTGTGGTTGGTTGGCTCCCCGAGCTGGTTCGTTGTTTTTCCACAGAAGTTTCATTACCCTGCTGGGCAACATCATCAGTGCAGCCTCCGATGAAGCGCTGTTATGTTTTCCCGCCTGGTTTTTAAACCCTTGAGTCCGTTGAGCTGGATTACCTCACTTCCGGTTTTCCTTCGCAGTGGAGTGTATATGGGGTCGAGTTCTATGGGTTTATTGATGGCTTTCTTTGTGGAGTGCCAGGCTTCTAGGAATTCCCGTGCTTGTCTCTGCTTTGCTTGTCCTAGGATCTTGGTGTTGTCCCAATCGAATTGGTGGTTCTCCTTATCCGTGTGGACTGGGACAAGTTGACTGGGACAACACCACGAACCTAGGACAAGCAAAACAGAGACAAGCACAGGAATTCCTAGAAGCCTGGTACTCCACGAAGAAAGCCATCAACAAACACATAGAGCTTGACCCCATATACACTCCACTGCGAAGGAAAACCGGAAGTGAGGTAATCCAGCTCAACGGACTCCAGAGTTTAGCTAACAGTTGGGAAAAACACAACAGCGCTTCAAGGGAGGCTGCATTGATGATGTTACCCAGCAGGGTAATGAAACGTTTGTGGGAAAACGAACCAGCTCAGCGAGCCAACCAACTACATCATGGAATTCAGTCCTTTTCTACCCACCCTGTTAAATATGTCATTAAAAGTTTTGGTTATAAAGTGGAACCATGATCTGATTGCATTTCTATTGGGAGTTGAGAACGAGTAAAACAACTGAGACTTTTTTTCTCCCACCACCAACCTGGCTGTATTTGTCATTAAAGGAAGAGCATCTGGAAATCATGCCATCATATCCATCACTGTAAGGATATACTGGCGTGTTTTCATTTTCAGTAACGGTCCTATAATGGAACGGTGTTGCAAAACTGGAATGGCTATTAAAGGAGCCAGTTTGACAACATTTGAGGCTTTCTCACTACCTGACAGGTGTGGCAAATTTTACAACAGTTCACTACTTTGTTGTGAAGTCTTAGCATGCTAAAATTCCTGTTTATTAATGCTTGAATTTTTTGTATTTCTACATGTCCTACCATGGGAATTTTATATGCTACTCTCAATTTTGATATCTGGGCAATGTCACAATCTGATGGAAAATCATCTATTCCTCATCTGCAGATCTCTGAGAATATCTTTACTTCCTCATTAGAACTTGGACTTTAAAATATTATCACTTTGCTAGTCTTTTAGCCTCAGCTTTAGAGTTAGATGATGGTATTCATTTAACTTCAGATCTGCATCCTGAACCTCCATTAATGAACACTTCTTTTGACCTATTCTTATCCTTACCAGAAGATTATAGGGATTCTAAGATCTGCTTATCACATTACTTTGATCTTTGGTGATTGACTTTGTTTAGCCATTGATCTGGTCACTGCACACCACGCGAAGATGCCTGGAGCTTATTCCTGTTACTGCTCCCTCTCTTTAAACTCACTAGGACATTCTGTGATGAAAGGTGAAGCTAAAACTCTATCTAAGTCATTATCAAGGAGGAAGCCAACTCCATCCACAGGGAATTTCTTAACCACTGTTCCGCTCAACAAGTCACATTTTAAATGCACTTTACACAAAGAAACATTCGTGCTCCCCATTTATCCTGTTTTGAAAACTTTGGCTTTGTGGGAAAAACTACATCTTTCTCCAGCAAAGGAGATTGTGTTGCATTAGTTACAAGTTTAGCTGCCAATAAAAATCCTTTGCATCTCTCATCTACCTTATTCACCTCTCCTGTACCGACAGCAGTGATTCCCTCCAGTCTCCTGGTTGTAGTTAAACCTACAATTTGATCTGAGTATTTTCTTTGAGAGTTTCTTTTCTGGACTCATTCTTACAATACAAAGCACAGTAGGTCATATGAACTTCCCTCAAACTTTCAGCATTCTGAATGAAGGTGTTTCACATTTTTATAATGGAAACTCTTGGGGTTTCAATTTTACCTCCACCTTCAGTGCCTACCTTTCATTCGAAGAGGAGGTGATGGGAGATTCCCAGCTGTCCTTTATTTACCCTTTCACTCACCCACTGTGTATCCTTTTCAAGTTTACAGGGATGATGTAAAAATGTTTAGTTCCATGGGTCCATTGACATCAGCCATTTCTGCAGCATGTCTAGCAATTACAACCCTCTAGTCTTCAACTTGGGTTCTCACTACAAGAGGTAATGAGTTTCAAAACTTTTGAAAAATAAAAATCTCTCTTCATACATGGAATTATACTTGTTTCTTTTGGCCGTACCCATCTGTCAAAATTACTTTGCTGTACCTTTTCAAATTCAAATGTAGACTTGTTGTTTGCTTAAATGTCAAAACATTTACTTGCACGCTCAGGTGTGTAACAAACTGGAGTTTGACCAATCTGAAGGCTGTCATTAAATAGGTATCACATTACGCAAAGACTCTTGGTGCAACTCTGCTCAAAGTACTTACCTCACTGTTTGACGAAGTAACAGAGAGCTGAACCTTACTGTCTTTTGGCTAAGTACGGCTGGTCAAGTTTGGTTCAGTGACTCCCGCTGCAGGGTTGAGTGGGTTTTCATGCCCAATCTTATCAAACTCTGCATTAAGTACCATTCCAACCCCTGTGGTATCACGCCTGATATTGGCCTCATCTTACTACGGAACCACTCATCATTCAACACATCTTCTGGAATTGACTGGCACCCCTGGCACAATGTGCCATCCAGCCATCTTTAAAAGGCCTTTGTGCATTCAGACGAGTACTGTCATTCTGAAGATGATTGACATGGTTTCTGACATTTGCCAAAGATATGGCGGGAGTGTGGGGAACTGGCTCACTGGTTCGTGGATGGGGACCTGGATGTCCTGTTGGATGGGTTGGTGCAGATGCTAGACATCCTCTTCTGCCAGGACCAGCAGTGGAGGCCATGACCAAGACCATATCAGCCTCATCCGAGTCTACCAACCAGATCAAAGCTGTCCTGGTTAGTGAAGTAAGATCCAACACTGTAGGAAGAAGGTCAATGTCACTTTCAACTCCACCAGCATAAGTAATACCATCTTCTGACCAAAACGTCACAGTCACTTTGTTACTGCACCCACTTCCCACCAATACTCACATTCTCCCACTCTTGCTATTGCCTGCCACATTTTCCTTACACATCACCTACGCCCGAACCCGGCATGCCCTCTGTGCTGCTGACTCACTCACTCGGGACACCTCCCTATATGCATCTACAGTTATAGCTGTGTCATCCACTTTCCTTTTCCATAATAGCTGTCTCTCCCTCATTCCAGGAAGAAACAGCCCAAAGTAAGGCAGAAGTAGTCAAGATAGATGGTGTGCTGCCCGACATTCGATTCTGGAGGGTGTCAGGTCTGGCAGTGGGAGAATGAGGTGGGTTGAATCTGGTGATAGGGGATGCGCGCTTGGATCCTAGGTGCGTGGGATTGGTGATAGGTTCCAGTGATATAGAGAGACTGTCAAGTCTTAGACATGGAGGGAGACGATGAGAGTGTCCGCTCCAGTAGCAGGATTGTCATGTCCTGGAGCTGGAGGGGTGGTGTCAAGTCGGTGTCTGGAAGTTGTTAGGGGGTTGGGGAGGTGCCTGAGATAATTTGAAGGGTTTAGTAGAATAGTTATTCAGAACTTATACAAAATTTTTCAGCATACATGAAGTCTCCAGGTTATGAACGGGTTCCATTTTTGAGCATGTTCATAAGTCAGAGTACAATGAAGTACAATATAAAATAATTGTTCATAAGTACGAAAAAAATATTCGCCTGTCAGTTCTTTAAAATTACATAATATTAGTACACCCCGGATGGGCTCTCGTTGGTAAGCACCAGCATCTCTAACTCCGACGTTTGTAAATTGAAGATTGTCCGTAACTAATGACCTAACTGCAGCAGAATTCTGCACATTCTCCAATTTAAACAGATACTTTTGGAGCATTCCAGGAACAGAGGAATTTCCCAGCAGAATCTTTGGAGTCTGTGGTGATGGGGATTCTGCAGTGTCCCCATTTGCAACTCCCATCTATGCTTCAGAAACAACTTTTGTCTGTTGGAAAATCTCGGCCAGCATTTCCTGGATGAAATCAAGCCACCACTCTTTTCAGTAGCTGCTGTTAGGACAACAGCATCAGTGATACAAGAGACAGCAAAGGCATTTGGCCACTTCGTTAAGGGACTGAAAATTCTGAGTTTTAATTCCATGGTGGTTGAGATTGACTTAAACTGGTTCATGCCAGCACAACTAATCAAGCTAAATTATAGCTGTATCTTTACACTAATTGAAACACAGCTAGACATAGGATATGCGACTATATTTAATAAAGTGTTCATTCCCAAAGTAGATTGCCAGCCTACTGCTTTATTGTTTTAATACGTTGAATAATATCATTATAATTTTGCGATGGTTCAGCAGCGCATGCTGCAAAAACAATGTACATGCAGCCTCCAACCTGCTCTCCATACTGCTGTTGCTAGGTTAGTAAACATCTTACCGGGTCTCTCACATTACGCTGACTGTATTCACCAGCACTGAGTTGTCATTTTGGATGCAACTGGTAATTCACGTGTAAATTGCACCTGATTTGATTTTTTTTTAGTTGCTGGATTTCTGCACATATTCATTTGCATGCTGCTGAGCACAGTACCTGCCAAGAACCAGCATGACTAGGTAACATTGTCGAGAACTCTCAACCCAACAGTCTGATTTTATTGAACCTGGCTACAAAATGGCAGCCCCTAATCACTCTATCCTAGTAGAGGTCACGTGACCATTACAAGTCAGGAGGCACATTTGGATAGATTACATTTCTATTCCAAACAGTTCTTTTTCCATACACTTTGTGCATTATCACGTACATTTTGAGTTACCTAATACATACAATTGCTGAAATGCTCCAACCGTTGGTCATTCTTATCAGTCTCTGCATGTGCATTGCACATATATTGATGAAATCATTTTGTAAAGGTATGCATGTGCATTGGCATTGGTTGTTCATTTGGGTGATGCTCCTTCTCTGGTGAATGTCATTCCCATTTTATATGCTGCTATGATACTTGCTTTTGTTTGCTTTCTCTTGTTGGAGTAGAACAAGGAATAATACAGCACAGGAATGGGCCTTTCGGCCCTCCAAACCTGTGCCGACACATTTTGCCCTTCCAGACTAGAATGCTTCTGTTGTGTTTGCTTCCACCACCTCCTCTAGAGCGCGTTCCAGGCACTCACCACTCTTTGTGTGAAAAACTCGCCTTGTACATCTCTATTCAACCTGCCCTCCCACTGCTGCACCTGTGTCCCCTAGTAATTGACACCTCCACCCTGGGAAAAATCCTCATACTGTCCGCTCTATCCATGTCATTCACAATCTCATAAACGTCCATCAATTCACCTCTCAACTCCCTGTGATCCAGTGAAAACAAACCCATTCTATCCAACCTTTTTTCATAGCTAAAGCTCCCCCATACCAGGCAACATCCTGGTAAGCCATTTCTGTACCCTCTCCTAAGCATCCACATCCTTCTGGTAGTGTGGTGACCAGACTGTACACAATGTTCCAGGTGTGGCCTAACTAAAGTTCTATAAAGTTGCAGCATAACTTTCTTGCCCTTATACTCAATGTCCCTTCCAATGAAGGCAAACATGCCATAAGCCTTTTTTACTGCCTTATCTACCTGGGCTGCCACCTTCAGCGATCTGTGGGCCTACACACCCAGATCCCTCTGCATACCAATACTCCTAAGGGTTCTGCCATTCAGTGCTTAATTTCTACCTGTACTTGACCTCCCGAAATGCATCACCTCACATTTGTCTGAATTAAACTCTACCTGCCAGGTTCTGCCCATGCCTCTTCATTATCCGCAACTCCTTGTATCATCCACAAAGTTAATAATTAGACCAGCCACGTTTTCCTTCAAATCATTTATGTAGAACATGAACAGCAGAGGTTCCAACACTGATCCCTGTGGAACACCACTAGTCACAACCCACCATTCCGAAAAGCATCCTTTCACCTCTACCCTTTGTCTCCAACGATGAGGCCAGTTCTGTATCCAACTTACCAGCTCACCCCTGATACCATGTGATTTCGCCTTCTGTACCAGTCTGCCATGAGGGACCTTGTCAAAAGTTCTACTGAAGCCCATGTAGACAATATCAACCACTTTATCCTCATCAATCATCTTCATCACCGCCTCAAAAAATCTTGATCAAGTTAGTGAGGCATGACCTCCCTCGCACAAAACCATGCTGTCTATCGTTAATAAGTCCATTTGCTTCTAAATGCATATAGATGTTATCGCTGGGAATCTTTCTAATAATTTCCCTATCACTGACATGAGGCTCACAGGGCTGTAATTTCCCGTTTTATCCCTGCTACCCTTCTTAAACAATGGGACTACTTTGGCTATTCTCCAGTCCTCTGGGACCTCACCTGAGGCCAAAGTGGATACAAACATGTCTGTCAATGCTCCAGCAATTTGTTCTCTTGTCTCCCTCAATAGATCCCATCAGGACCCGGGCACTTGTCTACTTTAATACTTTTTAAGATGCACAACAGCTCTTCATTTTTGACAGCAACGTGGCTTAGAAATTCAACACTCCCTTCCCGGAGATCATCCTTCACCAATTCCTTCTCCTTGGTAAATACCAACACAAAGTATCCATTCAGGACCTCACCTACATCTTCTGGCTCCCCACATATATTCCCTTCTCTGTCCTTGAGTGGGCCAACCCTTTCCCTGGCTACCCTCTTGATTTTTATATATGTATAAAAAGCCTCGGGACTTCCCTTAATTCTGTTTGCTAATGACTTTTCATGACCCCTTTTAGCCCTTCTAATTCCTTGTTTAAGTTATTTCCTACTTGCCCTATATACTTCAAGGCCTTCGTCACTTTCCATCCTTCTAGACCTTACGTATGCTTCCTTTTTTCCTTTTTGCCCAAGAGTACTATGTATTGTCTTGTGTCTCACAGTTAATATGTCAGTATACTTTTAAGTGATATGTTCATGACATCTTCTCTGTAAACACAGCACGTTATCTGAGAATGTAAATGTCTCATCCTCAACCTTACCCAAGGATCACTCGAAGAATGATATGCTACTAAAAGCATGCTGGTCTAAGAACCAAACTAACACTAGCCCAGATGCTATATGCCTGAAACATGCAATGCTTGCATGCAATTATTACCTAGAATAAACATTTACTGGATTTTTCAATACTATCATATTCACACCCAGATCTTACTTTACGAAGGATAACATAGCATTGCTGAATTAAAATATCACATTGGAGGCAAAATATCATGGTTACTATTAGTGGGTGTTATTAAAAAAAAATCTCCAATTTCTTAGGTGCAGATATTTGGAAAACTAATTGAATTGTGAGGTTTTCCTACGAAGGTGTATAAAATCATGAGGGGCGTAGATAAGGTGAATAGCAAGGGTTTTTTCCCTAGTGTGGTGGAGTTCAAAACTAGGGGGCATATTTTTAAGGTGACAGGAGAATGTTTTAAAAAGGACAAAAGGGGCAACTTTTTTTACACAGAGATTGATTCATGTGTAGAATGAACTGCCAGAGGAATTGGCAGATGCAGGGACAGTTACAGACATTTGGATAAGTACATGAATAGGAAAGGCTTGGGCCAAACGCAAGCAAGTAGGAATAATTTAAGAGA
>JAHRHZ010000021.1:44768538-44782674 GCA_024137785.1 Ginglymostoma cirratum
TGTCTTCAAGGCAGAGATTGATAAATTCTTGATCTCGCAAGGAATCAAGGGCTATGGGGAGAGTGCGGGTAAGTGGAGTTGAAATGCCCATCAGCCATGATTAAATGGCGGAATGGACTCGATGGGACGAATGGCCTTACTTCCACTCCTATGTCTTATGGTCTTATGGTCTTATGGATGCTACAGATCATCTGCCTGATGATAATTCTCAGATTGGTTTCTGGGGACCTCAACAGTTTGTGTGTGTGAATGACATAGTGAGAAGTCTTCAGACTGCTGAAAGGACAGGTGGTCTCTCTCAATCTCTCCAGTAAAAAAACTTTAACCCTGAAGAAAACTAATTTTTCTTTCCCCTATCAGTTGCTATAAGTAGTTGTCTTTAACTAGGAATTAAAAGACTTTGTAGTTAGTTGACCAATTGCTCTGTGTTTCCTGCATGAAATTAAATGAATCTAGAGAAAGGAGGTTAAAGAACAGAAAGCCCTCACAAGCAAAAGGATCATGTCAACAAACCCTGCAGGCTGGTGCTATTGAACTGTGGTCCCCAGTTTTTTTTCCCTCCATCTGTAAAACCATTGTCTTTTTTGTTTGTGTCTGTCTGTAAGTGTGTTTCATTGGTTTAATAGGGGCAAGAGCTTTAACTAGTACGACATATCTTGATGGCTCATTTTTTTGCCTTTTTGTTTCCCAAATCACCCATGGCTATGTGTATACATACATACAGTGACACAGTAAAATAAAACCATCGTGCAAAGACTTTATTCAACACTTTTTCGCCCAGGAAAACACCCATGTGGCTAGTGAAACATTAATAAGCAAAGCCTGATAAGGGAAAAATTTACATCAAAAAGTGAGGGGGGATGTATGGAGAGAAGGAGGGACTAAATCAAATTAGAGTTGAAGGGGACATAAAGAAGTCAACCCACCTCTCCCTAAAGGCATTGAGAACATTGGTGGACACCACATGCTCCCTCTCTAATGACACCCAGGCTCAAATGTAACTGGAAGAGGGGCAGCCTTTGTCAGAGATAATCCCCTCCACAGCCCACTGCCTGGACCTGTTTATAGCCAGCCTGGCATCATGATGGCTCATA
Source organism: Ginglymostoma cirratum (assembly GCA_024137785.1). NCBI lineage: Eukaryota > Metazoa > Chordata > Chondrichthyes > Orectolobiformes > Ginglymostomatidae > Ginglymostoma > Ginglymostoma cirratum. The sequence continues at coordinate 44,769,633 of JAHRHZ010000021.1, forward strand.
GCTGTTTACTTGTAATTAGAATGTATCTGTTTGTAATAAATAGTAATTATAGTTAAGTACGGGAACCTGTTCAGTGTTTTCAATGACCTTGATTCCAACAGATAGGTAAATCATGGATTTTCCAAGCTTTGGGATTAGAATATTAGGTTTATGGTGACCCTGGAGTGATGAGACTTGAGAATCAGTGCACTTTCCCAAGTGGGTTGCAAAAGGGACTGCTACTAATAGAAATTGTCAGAGGCTTATTATGTTGATTAACGTTTGTAGACCCATTAAAGCACTGAGGAAGGATCTTTTGGGCAAGAAAGAGGGGAATATCTTAGATGCATTACTTGAGGATGAAGGCAAATATGAATCCATATTGGCAGGCTTGCAACAATTACATGCTTCACGATTGTTTTGTTCAGCAAAGTGTGTCAATCCAACCATTGCAGTTTGTTGCATTTACCCAAAAGGTGTCCAGCTTTGCTTGCCATCTGTATATCATATGATGCAAAAGAGCATGGGCACAAGTGTGCAGGAAATCTGGTTCCAAAGGCCAAGCCAAAGCATAGGTGACCAACAAGATGGTACGACACCACCACACTCTGAACAAGCAAAATGCCATGGTAACAAAGGCAAACATATTAGTGAGGTTCAGATTCAACCAGGTGAAAAGAAAATTTCAGAAATGCCAAAGCTTTTCATATCATACATCATGTCAATGGCATAAAGCAATCGGAACCTTTCACAACTATTAATATTGCATGTCATGAAAAGACAGGACATTGCAAATCTACAGATAAAATTAACAAACGAATTAGTGCCAACATATTACCATGACACATCCTTAAAGACATGCATTGCAGTAAGTGCAAATCCATGGTACAGCCTACAAGGCACCGTCTCACAGCATGTAAGGGATCACCAATTCCGTGTATTAGCAAAATCACATTGCAGTGACAATACACAGCTCATCTTGGATTCCTGAAATCTGCTATCTGTTCGATACCAAGTTTCAAGCAGTGGCAGGACTCTCAGTATACCCTGATCTTAATCTGTCACAATATAGTCAACTTCATAAGATTTAACTGTACTCAAATATGGTAGAACAGACCACAAATGACACAAATGAATCAGTGATCTCAAAGGATATGATTTGAAGTGAAATGCCAGCCAGGAACCAGGTTGTTTCCATCTGACATCCTGAACAGATTACCCACCCAACACAAACACTGGGATAATCCCTTTGACCTATATGTTGATGCCCTAACTGACATTCTCAAGGTTGTTCTGTTATACTTTGGCCAGTTGTGATCAGTTACTGTCAAAGATAAGCAACTACCAGGACTTGCAAAAGCTCATATCTAGAAATGCCAAGAGAGAACTAAAGAAGTATTTGAGAAGATTCATTCATTTTAGCCCTACAGAGATGGACCTCGTATGCCATGTCAAATATTTTTCAATGGCAAATAAATCTGAATACCAAAAGCATAATACCAAGATATCACATCTATGTTACTCCAGAGACACTAGGAATTGAATGTGCAGGAATGCTAGCATATGAATCTCGGAGTACTCTGGGATGAACCAGGATATTTAATGACTTGTGACTTCATGTGAGGCATGTCAAACACATAAACTTCTGCCGTGAGGAACTTTCTACATCCACATGATTTTCTAGCCACTCCTTGGAAGAAAGTAGCAACAGATGTATTTATATTGCATGGGGAAGATTGTATTTTTATGCCAGAATGCTTCTCTAAATTTCCCATTGTTTGATGACTTGGCAACACTATGAACACAACCATTGTTGAAACAATAAGTGATGGTTTATGTGGTATCACAGAATGGATAGTCTCTCATAATAAACTGGAAAACCATTTCAAGATGTGCACTAAGTAGGGAATGGCCCATATCATACTGTGACCCCATTATCCTTGCTGAAATGTTCTCAGAGAACATTTCGCCTATTCCATTAAATCAATAATCATTAAATGTTGAGAATGAAATTTATTGAAGAAGCACAACTTAAGTTCAGAAAGCAAATATAAACATTGCTGTTCAGCAACCATTTGTCTACTCACTCTGAAACACAGAACATCCTTCTTCAAAGGCAAAATGAAAAAGGTACACATGAGTGAGCAGGTAGAGAGCGACCAAAACTGTGTACTGGGCAAAAAATGTATTCCTGCAAAATTTCTAAAATATGTAACCTGCCAAGCTCAGATAATTCTTGACAGCTCACAGTGCTACTTTGCAAAAGAACAGAAGCCAGCTCAGACCAATGTATCGAACATCCATTAGCCACGAAGTGAGTGAGGATACACATTTTGACAATGATGATTGTGCAATGATGCTGAATGATAGAAATGAGCAGTAAGACAACCCAAATGTTAACATGTGGGTACCTCTCCAGATGGTTATATATGATCACAAGATCATGCAAGCTGTCAAATCTTCAAAGCATTAGTCTGAAGTTTGAAATTTCAATCTTGTAAACTCTACCATTAGCATAATAATTGAATTGACAATACATGCCTATGAAAAGCCATGTTTATATGCTTGGTATAAATGTTATCTTTGGGAAAAGGGGGATTGCTGTGCTATTCTCGTGCTTAGTATGCCAGTATACCATTAACAGACAGGCTCATGTATTAAAGCATGTGAACTAAGGGTATAAAATCTCATACACCAACTTACCCTGAGATCGCTTGAAGCATGATATGTCACATAAAGTGTGTTGTTCTGTGTAAATTATTAGCTTAATAATGCCACAGGCACAATGTACCTGAAGACTGTAATGCCTAAATCTAATCGTTAGCTGTAATAAATGTCTGTTGGATTCTTCCATACCATGATATCTGCACATCATTTCTTATGTTATGACTTATAAGCATTGCAACATAAGGTAAAAGACTTTTGGATGAATAATATAATCAATAATATATCAATATGTAGCTCTAAATCTGATGTTTGATCCATGTCCTGGTTAAATGGTGAGCTCACATCTGCCTGATGGGCTGCCTCCAGTTAAGGAACAGTGGTGTGTGTATCTTTGCAGTTGCAATCTCTGTGTTCATTTCTACCATGTATGATGGAGGTGACAACTGCTCTACACAGATCCCAGGTTGTCACTTCAACTATTGGGACCATTGCAGGTTTATTCCTTGACTGGCTCTTCAAGGATCAACTCTGAAAATGGCTTGGTAGTGCTGTCAAAACAAATAATTGGATTTTAGCCATTTCACCTTGATTTTGTTTTTCACACCTGTTACAACTTTTGTTTTCAGTAGTTTGTGATTGGAAACAGTAGATTGGGTGCAATGTGACATAAGTCCTTTTATTGTACAACCCTCCATGCCTTCAGTAATTGTGCCTCTCCGATCAAGGATTACCTTGCATACATCTGTACTAAATTTGCATAATTTCTTTATGATTCCTTTGGCAATTTTTACTTCTCCTTAGCCTTTCCATTTGACTGGGATAGTGTGGCAGTTCCTTATGAAATGGTTGAGTTCTTCACTTGTGAACCAATGGTTATTGTCATTCATCACAATGTCAAGACTGCTGTAATGGCTAAGTATGTTTTAGGCATTTGACAATCTCATCAGCTAGCTGGCTCACCTCTTAACTATCACAATGCTGATAAGATAATCAGTTCTTGTGAATAAAAATGGATATATTCCTAGCTTCAGCTACAGTCTGCCTGGGACATCATATATCATCAGTGGCTCCATAACTCGCTTAGCTTGGTACTCATCATGAGCGCTACAATGATTTGATTTATGCTCATCTTTGAGCTCATATCTGTTAGATGTATTTGTCTCTACTCAGTGGATGATTTTCCAGAGCATGTCAAGCTGTTGCTTCACATTGGATCTGGAAGATTTCACATTCTGTCACAACGTCATCCACTGTGTTCAGCTGTTGACAGCATGTATGTGATGAACATTGGCTTCCCTTGCTTCTATGTCACAACATTCAGTTGATATCTCTGCAAGCACAGTACCATTCTTTGAAGATGCTTTGGAACAGTCAGTAATGGCTTGAGGAAAATATTTTGCAATGGCTTGTGGTTGGATTTGACTGTCACTTCGTCCTTTCCAAGTAATTGTTCATGAAAATGTGCACAAGCAAAGACAATAGCAAGGCACTTTTTCCCAATCTGAACATAACATTATGTTATGGATACAAAGGGAAGTGGATGTCCTTGTTATATCTGGGTTGCTTCAAGTCCTGGATCACCGGTATCACATTGTCGGAAGACTTTGTCATTGACTTGTTCATGTCACAATAGCACCGTTGTCAGCACATTCCAGTATTCCAGCACTGGAGTTGCCATCTCTAATTGCTAGATTTTTAGTGAACACTGCTTTGTGTGCTGTGCTCCATTGTCACTGCACATCCTTGTCTATGAATTGGCATAATAGTTTGCATTCTGACAACAAATAGTCAATTTACGAAACAAACCATTGCACTGCATTTACAGAGAGATAGTTAGAACTGCCGATGCTGGAATCAGAGTTAACACAGTGTGGAGCTGGAGGAACACAGCAGGCCAGAGGAGCAGGAAAGCTGTCGTTTTGGGTTGGGACCCTTCTTCAGAAAAGTTTCATAATTTTGTGATTTTCTGAAGAAGGGTCCTGACCCGAAACGTCAGGTTTCCTGCTGCTCTAATGTTGCCTGGCCTGCTGTGTTCCTCCAGCTCCATACTGTGTTACATCTAACACTGCATTTACAGCTGCATCGCTGTTACAGCTCTCACATTTTCAAGATCTGGGCTGCCTTGATTATACACATCTTTTCCAGGTCTTCTACCTTGTCTTTCAAGTTGACCTTGAGGGCAGTAGATACTGAATCAGTCTTACACTGTCATCTACTTCAACATGACATTCTCCAGAAAGTCATCCTAACCCCTTAAATATATTGTTGTGTTCCTCTCAAATCTGTTCCATGGTTTAGTGTGCTGCATCATCATCATCACGGTGGCATGGTGACACAGTGGTTAGCACTGATGCCTCATAGCACCAGTGACCCGGGTTCAATTCTAGCCTTGGGTGACTGTATGGAGTTTGCACGTTCTCCCCGTATCTGCATGGATTTCCTTCGGTGCTCTGGTTTCCTCCCTCAGTACAAAGATGTGCAGGTTGGGTGGATTGGCCATCCCAAATTGCCGATAGTGTCTAGGGTGGGTCTGGGTAGGATGGTCTTTGGACGATCAGTGTGGACCTGATGGGCTGAATGGCCTGCTTCCACACCGTAGGAATGCCATGATCACGTGGCAAATTTCTCCTGGCACATTGGAAATTATCAGTCCATGCTCTAGATGTCCAACAGAGATAAGTGGCATTTACTTGCTGCCAATGATTTGACACTCCAGAGCTTTGTTCTTGTCATTGACATTAGGCAGATTAATCTGTCGTCTCAGCAACTGATCAATGGACCCTAATATTGAACATGTCTAAATCAGACATTGCAATCACTTTGGGACAAAGCATGCCTTCAAAGCTTTTAAAATTTCTGCAGTCTGTTTTATTTCTGTCTTTCAGAGAGATTAAGGGTGAATACATTTTGAACCATTCCTTTCCCAACATTAATAAGAGGGTAGATATATCTGATTTGTGAAATAACTCTTTCACAATTTTGTAATTTTGTTATTCCACACAGTGAAACTACTAATTCTGCTTTATATCACCTTTAATTTTGACCAGAGCTGGGACAGGAACCATTACAGCCATTGTGTTGTACCCAGTGCATCAACTGTGACCTGTTTCTTTGTTCTTTTTCAGTTTCCTGTTAGCAGCTTTCACAGTTCCGTGCGCTCCTGCATTTCTCTTTAACAACAACTGTTCTTTTTCACAGGTCCTCAACATTCAATTTCAGCTCTACTTGTGACACCATATTTCACGCTCTCAAGACAACAATCTGGCCTGTATTTTGACTTTATTGAAACAGGTTGCCAGATGGAAGCCTCTGTGTTTGTGTCCGTGTGTGTGTGTCCGTGTGTGTGTGTGTGTGTGTGTGTGTGTCCGTGTCCGTGTGTGTGTGTGTGTGTGTGTCCACGCTCCATGTTCGAGGGCACATAACTACAGCAAACCAGGAGGCACATTGGTCCAGATTACATTCCTATCCTAAACAACATTCCAAAATATAACTTGTAAAATGCTTTCAAAATAATCCTTGATTTGTTTCAGAGCAGTCACTTGGTAATATTTAGTTAGAATAATTGAGAATTGGCTTGCCACAAAAAATAAGCATTTTAAGTCAGCATTGAATAGCTGTAATGGAATTTTAAATGATTGGACATGACATTTAAAAATGTAAAAAAATCCATTTTCTAGCTGGATTAATTTACAGAAGTTAGGTTATTAGTAAATTGGAAAGAAAATCAATTTTAAACCCCTCATGATACATTAGTAGGGCCTGACATCCCAGAATAACTAGATTAAAGTTCTGCGAACATGTGCAACTGGTGAAAACTCCCAATTGTAATTCATTCATCATGGGATTTGGGCTGTATTGTGGGCAGCATCTGTATGCTAGTACTCAAATTTACATTGGCGTGAAAGATCATGAAGATTGAGTTGAGATGAATTCAAATTGCATGTAAAACTCTGCGATCTTTTGCCAATCATTAAGCCAACTGTGGGTTAATTTCAGCTTAATTGAAGAGAAACAGTAGGTCATGGTGTTTCACACTGTTCCTGTAGGATCTTTTTATTTGGATTATGAAAATTAAAAGTGAGGGAAGTGGGTCAGAACAGTTGTTCAGCATCAAATATGAATAAATAGGGCCACAAGAATCTCTCCAGATTAACCAAGATATATTTGAAATATTGGTATTTTTAAATTCATCATTAGAACTGGCCAATTTCAGCATCCCTGTGCATGCAAAAGCAGCGTAACTTTCATGAAATGCATTGAAATATATTACATCAACTTGAATGAAATGCACCAAAACAACATTTCAGTGTCATGTTTAATACTGATTCCTGGATCTACAAGTCCTTTACATTTTGTTTTCTTATTGGATATGACCTGCTTATGCGAAGATAAACATCACCAATATTTTGGAACGTGCAATTCACTTAAGCTATTATAATAATACGCACAAGTGCTGCAGAAGTTTTTTTAATACATGGGTTGAACAGTAAGTATGGCAAGAGTATAATTTGGTTATAGTATATACCACAGAAATACTTCTTCCAGTTCGTACTGCAAGGCAAAGAAAACGCTCACTGCAAGTTTGTTAAATGATGCAGAGCTTCAGGTCTTTAATTATAAAATTTGGTCTTGCCTTTATACCACAGGATACAGAGGAGTTTCCATCTTCAAATTTATAGCACATAACATCTAATCAAACAGACTATTAAAATAGCAGGGAAAATTAAGTTCATGCTCTATGCGTATGATACTTCGTAACAAAGCAACAGCACATGGCTCATTTTGAGTCACGTCGGACCAAGGAATTGGTTTGCAATAGATTTTATTGATATTATTGAATATAAATTATTGTGTGACGATGCTTAGTGCAATGATATTGTCTTAAATAATAGTTTGAATTTTACAATTAAAACTGTACCTACTCTGCTTAGTATTGGAAATAAGCGTATATACACCCAAATCCTGTGAATGAATAAAAGAAACATGAAATGCAATGGATATCAAGAAACTAATGATCCATTCAACCTGCCCTAGAAAGTTGCAATTCGTTAGAGACCAGTAGCAAAATAGTTACCTTATTGGATTATAAATCCCAAATTTTGGACAGGATCCAAGCTCAAATTCCTCCAGCTGAGGAACTTTCCTTTCAGTTAATTATGCATACTCAGCATAAAAAGGCCAGATCAGTGATGGTGACCGTGAAGCTATTAGATCAATGCAGAAGCCTCCTTATTTCACTAATTTCCACTCCAGAAGTTGCTGTAATCTAATTTTGCATCTATTTGACTGCAGACCCACAAAGCAATGTGTCTGATTTGGTGCTACTCTTTAAAATGGCTGAGGAAGCCACTCAGTTAAAGGAAGTTGCAGATGGAGAATAAATATTGACTTGACCAACGATGGCTAGATACCGTGAATGAATACTGTCATAAAAGCAGCACTGCAACACAGATACCCACGAAACTCCTTGAGCCATATAACCTCTTGGAGGTGACAGCTTGGACAAAAATGCTTAGCGATTAGGGAAAACTATCCGGAAAATTCTTCCCCGAACTCTGAGCCAAGAAACAAATGCATTGCCCACTTCCTGTGCTTATCGATCTCCACCTCAGGCAAAAATAGGTTCTGCTCCCCTTGAAGAGACTCAGTGAGTCAGCATTTAAAGAATGAGCTGGCAATCTGTCAATGGTGTTATTCTCTCGCACGGACACTCCTGCCAATGACCTTGAGCAGCGGATAAACAAAAAAGACACAAATTACATCTTGCTTGCTATTTGACGTTTTCGAAGAGTCAAGAGTAGTCACTGAATTAAAATGCTAAGATGTCAATGACAAAGCTAAAGAATCCAAAGGTGACTGGAAAGGACCAAAGCTGTGTTTGTGACTGTGTTCAGAAAATGGAACCAGGGAAGAGGACAAGGCCACCATGTCCCTGAGCCTACTCCACCATCCGGTGGAATGTATGTACCTCAACACCGTCAACCCAATTATGGTCCAAGTCCTGCCATACCATCACTCAATAAAAGTCTATTCTTTTCAGTTTTGAAAATTTCGATTGACACAATGTCCACGCTTTCCGTGGAAGAAATTTCCAGATTTCTCCCTGTGATGTAAAAATTGATGCAGCAGTTCCATTCTCTTCAACATCCTTGTTTGAGTACTTCGGTGCTCTCTGAACAGCCCCGTTCATTCACCTTGCAGGAACTTGAGCTCGTAAGTTCTCTATTCGTTGATAAGATGCAAGTACCCATGGCATTTTTTGATTAGTCCTAATAATCGTTGAGAAGGTGATGTTAAGCTGCCTTTCTGAACTCTTGCTGGTAATCTCCCAGTGATATAATGAAGGCCATTCTGGGACTGTCATTCAATAAAAGGAATAAAAATATAGCTCCGCGCCAGCATGGTATAAGAGTTGGAGGCTCGTCTTTTGTGGGTGCTTCCAAATGCCCTCTGCCCTTGTCCTTTTAGATGGTAGAGATTGTGGATTTGGAATATGCTGTCATAGAAGCCTTGGTGAGATGTTGCAATGCATCTTGCAGGCAGTACACATTTTAGCTACAGCATGTCAGTAATAGAAGGGACACTCTGATTAGTGGATGCCAATAAAAAGGAATGCTTTGCCCTGGATGGAATTGGGCATCTTCAGTGCTGTTGGAATTGTACTCACCCTTGCGAATCAAGAGTATTCCTTCACATTCTTGAAATGTGAACACTGTTGATGGTAGTCAGGTTTTGGGAAGTCAGGTGAAGAGCCAATCCATCTTTTGATTTGATCTTGATGACACATTTGTTTAATGTTAAGGTTAATGATGACCTGCAGAATGTTGTTGATGAGGCATTTGGCAAAGGTAATGCCATTAAATGTCAAGAGAAGGTGGTTAGATTGTTGAAGGAAGCATTTGTTTGGCATTATTTTTCAAGTCTGAATTTTTTTTGGGTTTAGCTGCATGGCAGCACAAGCTTTGTCAGCACCTGAGGAACTGTGAATGGTGCTGAATACACTGCAATCATAAATCATCTTCATGTCTTGATGAAAGAAAGGCCTATGACAAAACTGCTGAAAATGGTTGGGCTTGAAACACACACCTGAAGATCACTTCCAACCAGGGCCTGGAGCTAGCATGATTTGCCTTCAATGATTCCAATATTTAGGTGAGATTTAACACCAACCAGTGGAGATGTTTCTAGCTGATCTCCATTGATTACGGCTTTACCAGTATTCCAAAGGATGTCAAACTCTGAAATTCAACTCTTTTTCCACATTTTTGGACCAATGTTTTAAAGAAATCTGGACCTGTGTGATTCTCAGAAGACCAATACGCTCTCTACTTTTTTTTTGCTTCCTGGACCTCTGAGGTCCATACTCAGCATTGACTTCCAAGACCAGAAAGCAATGCACTGACAAAATGAGGCCCCATGGGACTTTGGGGGAATCTTGGTATGGCTGCATGGCAGCACAGTTTAAATGGAGCATTGCACAGGACCTGAACTGGGCAAATGGAGATGAAGGGTATCTGGGCCAGGCAGGAATGTGGAGTTGAGACCACAATCAGTTCGACCATGATACTGCTAAATGGTAAAGCAGGCTTGAGGGTGCTGAATATATATAGTTGCAAATTAGACATCAGTTAACACATTAATGTTGAGTGAACACTATGGTGCTTTTAAGCCGATAATTCCTGTCTTCTAGCAGCGACCTCTCAATTTTGTTACAGCAACAGAAATCACTAGAGAAACTCAGCATCCATGAAGAGAAAGCAGAGTTAATATTTCCGATCCAGTTACCCTTCTTCAGAACTTCAGGCCTTTGAAGAAAGGTCACTGGACCCAAAATATTCACTCTGCTTTCTCTCCACAGAGGCTGCCAGACCTGCTGAGATAGTCCAACAGTTTCTGTTTCTGTTTCAGATTTCCAGCATCCAGAATTTTTTGGTCTTTCACAATTTTGTTATTCGGCTGAAAGAAATTCAGGGAATGTGGATAGCAGCAGGATGCAATCATTATGGCTGGAACTCAGGGATTTCAATGTTTATCTGCAGAAGTATTGTGGTTTCTCAGCCACTGCACATTGCTGGAGTGGAAGCCATCACAGTTGGTAAGTGTTTTTGGGTGGTCTGTGAAGCCAGGATTGCCATGTGGATACAGTCAATAATATCCTGTATGCAGACGATACCACCAGAGGTGTAACAATGATCTGCCACCCATTCTGACTGGCTCAATCACAGGTCAATTTCACATAATTTCAGGTCCTGGCAGACATCAGTCATTTGTCTTATACAATTTCAGGCAGACCATTGGTGGATCTAGGATGTGTCTCAGGTGCTGGAAGGAGTTGGAGGCAGAAAAGTTATGGATGGCGGATACTTTCACAGACTCTGTTAACGTGGGGTTACCACAGGCCCCAGGAGAGAGCAATCCTTCCTCTGGGGCTCTGTAAGTGTCTACGGCCACCTGGTCTGACAACTTACATGTGCTGAAGCACTGCTGTTCCACCATGTCTCAGAAGCTGAGCCTCTGTCTATATCCCTTTTTCTGTGGGCGGTGTCTCCTGTGAGTTGCTTCCCTTACTGTTGAACTGCAAGATTCTCAACAACAAGTTGCTTCAGCTTGTGTTGTTCAAATTGCTTTTCATCTGAGAGCCAAGCTAAATTTGCCAAGGTGCAATCCATCCTGATGTTTTCTTGGACAATTCAAAAGTCTAAAACATAAGCTTTCAAATATAATTATGAGCAAGCCCGTAGGTTAAAAAAAACCCTGCGAATGCTGAGTATTTGTTGCAGTATTTCCGCAAATTTTAATTAGCTCTCTCAGTTGCTGCTGTGTTCTCACCTTACCTTTCAATTTCAATCAGCCAGAAACACATTGATATGGTATCAAATCAAATCCTATTTTGAAATATCATTTTAGGTCACTAGTTAATATTTGTTGATATTCAACAAATATCAAGATCTCCATGGCAGCTCAGTGGTTAGCACTGCTTTGTCACAGTGCCAGGGATCCAGGTTCGATTCCACTCTTGGCTGGAGTTTGCACATTCACCTTTTGTCTGTGTGGGTTTCTTCCAGTTTCATCCTACAGTCCAAAGATGTGCAGGTCAGGTGGATTGGCCATGCGGAATGCAGGGTTACAGGAATAGGATAAGGGGGTGGGTCTGGGTGGGATGCTTTTCAGAGGGTTGGTGTGGACTTGATGGGCTGAATGGCCTGCTTTCACACTGTAGGGATTCTGTTCTATAATTTCACTCCTTATGTGCAACCAGTTTAATGCGCTTGAGTTAAATGTGGATATCAGCGTATCAAAGCTTTTGCAATTTTGCTGGTTTGAGTTCCAACCTGCACCCAAACCCAAGTGATCTTCCATATTAGAATTCATCTTGTTGAATCTTAGAACACAGGATGGTACCTACAGCCCATCATGCCTGTTATTTACACTCCCTAATTCTTTCCCCAAAACTCGACAATTTGCTCCCCTCCAAATAATCTTAACATAATTACTTATAAATTACAATAATTTTCAAGCCTTTATCATGTTTCAAAGATTATTTCATGCAAGTAGGATTCAGGAAAATCCTATCTCCGAATAAAACTGCTTTATGGGGAGAAAGCTCGATTTTGAAGTTGATTTAGTTAGTTTTAAGGAAGGGCCAGCATAATATTAATGACTGACCACTCACAATGCAAGAAAATTCTAAGGCTCCATGGGAGTATGACATTCCAATCCCGCACATCTCAAATGTCCTCATTCTTCAAGGACCGCAACTTCCCCCCCACAGTGGTCGAGAACGCCCTCGACCGTGTCTCCCGCATTTCCCGGAACACATCCCTCACGCCCCGTCCCTGCAACAATAACCAAAAAAGAATCCCCCTCGTCCTCACATACCACCCCACCAACCTCCGGATCCAACGCATCATCCTCCGACACTTCCGCCATCTGCAATCAGACCCCACCACCAAAGACATTTTTCCCTCCCCACCCCTATCTGCCTTCCGGAGGGACCACTCCCTCCGCGACTCCCTTGTCCACTCCACACTCCCCTCCAGCCCCACCACACCCGGCACTTTTCCTTGTAACCGCAGGAAGTGCTACACCTGCCCCCACACCTCCTCCCTCACCCCAATCCCAGGCCCCAAGAAGACTTTCCACATCAGGCAGAGGTTCACCTGCACATCTGCCAATGTGGTATACTGCATCCGCTGTACCCGTTGTGGCTTCCTCTATATCGGGGAAACCAAGCGGAGGCTTGGGGACCGCTTTGCAGAACACCTGCGCTCAGTTCGCAACAAACAACTGCACCTCCCAGTCGCGAACCATTTCAACTCCCCCTCCCATTCCTCAGATGACATGTCCATCCTTGGCCTCCTACAATGCCACAGTGATACCACCCGAAGGCTGCAGG
>JAHRHZ010000021.1:44787674-44819963 GCA_024137785.1 Ginglymostoma cirratum
AGTTTAGGCCCGAAACGTCAAGTTTTCCTGCTCCTATGATGCTGCTTGACCTGCTGTGTTCATCCAGCCCCATGCTTGTTATCTCGGAGTATCCTTTGAGTTGGGTTTGATGGTAATCTATTGTTTATCCTGTTTCTTTTATCGTTAAATTTTGCTGGCTATTCATGCTTGATTCATTGATTTCGCCTCCTTCAATTTTTCCTCATTATAGTCGTTTTTCTTTTTACTTGCCGTATGTCTGATTCATAAATTCCCCAAGCATTCAGATTTGTACATGGTTTGGGAACACAGAATTTGAACTAATCAGCTACAGGAAATTAATATATTGGCTCGTTATATAATTTTCTGTTCAGCTTGGTTTCACTTTGGATAAATCAATGCCAACTGAATTCAGAATCGCACATTAGACTCAAGAATTGCGACGTTGAATTTATTGTAACAAATGGACTCTCCAATCATTTCAACCTCATTCCCATCCCTGGATTTGGAATATGAAAATCTATTTCGTCCAACGCATAAGTCAGTCTTGCATTGCACATGCACAATAACTTCTCTAAGCCGAAATGCAAGCGTTTACCAAGTGGAACTGCGAAAGCTGAGATTAGTATTGATTTTTTTACATCCTCGAACAAAGCAAAATAAAGTAAAGAGTACAAATGCTCTGTGCTATACCCAAGTATAGCCTGTGCTTCGCCACATCAGGGAATAATAACTTCTGCTGACATTATCTAACTAAGATAGTTATGTTACTCATTGACGTCAGCTCTTAAGTAGCAGTGAAGACTATCTTTCTGAATGAAATAGCTGTTCAGCTTATGTTATTAACCTATGTGTATCCAGTGTATAATAAAATCAGTTGAGGTATAAGACATCAGAAGAATTTGCTGTTCTTTTTCCAGTGGGGCTTTGAATGGACTCTGCAAGGCAGGTAAAGTAGATTAACATTTCGTTTAAGGGTGACATTTTCAACAACCTAAGTCACAAGACTATACTCAATCAGAGATAGTAGGAACTGCAGATGCTGGAGAATCTGAGATAACAAGGTGTAGAGCTGGATGAACACAGCAGGCCAAGCAGCATCAGAGGAGCAGGAAAGCTGACGTTTCAGGCCTAAACCCTTCTTCCCCGATACATCAGCTTTCCTGCTCCTCTGATGCTGCTTGGCCTGCTCTGTTCATCCAGCTCTACACCTTGTTATCTCTTATACCCAATCATATGCTGGATATTGTACTGTACTGGGGTTTCAGTGCACAACCTTAAAACTAGGTACAGGACTGCTGCCCACTTGATCCAGGTTAGAGTTTCACAGGTTACTTTAATGACCTAATTTGGGTTTCTTGTTTGCTTGCTCAAAACATAGCAAGATGGCTGAGCTGATTCACCAGACTAAAGTCAGCCACGTTTTTCTCCAATCAGGCCACTTAGAGGGCAGCAGTGCACCTTGCTCTGAAACAACAGGGTGGCAGTCCCGCCCTGAGACAGCTGACTGCCTATCACAGGCCAACAATTCTCATATTCGGTAGTGCTACTGAGAAGGCCGTGCCTGGTGCTAGAAGTATGACCGAGATGGTGAAGACCAAGATGATGGAATCACCTCAGTGCTTTTTGGGGGAGAGCAGTTCCTAGGGATGGGGATCATGAGGAGAGGCAGGCCCAGGGGTGGGGGTGGGGCGCGGGGTGGGGGGGAAGTAGTGATCAGAAGCCAGACTCTCGAACATGCAAGATTTAATGCTGGCGCAGTAGCCCTGCTCTCCCCTAACTGACAGGCTTCCAACACTGGGTGAGCTGACTCTTATTTGCCTGAGCTAAGGCTGTGATCGCTGCAGACCAGGCCTAAATACTGTTCCTCAATTGACCATTTAAGTTGATGGCAGTATGGGAAGGCCACGAGTGGGCAAGCCCAGCCAGAATTTAATTTGGGTAGAAGTAGGAAGGCAGTGGGGTCCTGGGATGCCACTTTGCTACCTTCTGGCTTATAAGCCTGTCTTTTCCAGGATTAGACGATTACCCCAAATGAAGAACTGGTCAATCTCCCATAGTCCTGTGTATTATAAGAATGTGGCTTCTCCTACCTATTGCTGCAGTGGTTATCTTGTTTTTTCTGTACTCGTCTTTCTGGCTATTTTTCTCTCGCTAATTCTTCTTGTTGCTTAACACTGTCCTCTTCCTCTTCCCTTTCCTTTATTTATCTTATTTCTTTTTTGGGATGGGGGTTTGCTGTTGCTGTGATAAGTAAGGCAGAGAATGAAGCCACTGCAGTTGTGATGAAAGCGTTAAGGGAAATGGGACTCCTCCAATCCCCCTACTCAAGCATCCATACAGCCAATCCACATTTTATTCTCATTCAGTACCTGACCAAATCACTTTCCCCACTATCCTCCTGTCTTCACATTGCCCCACTTCAGTACTTTTACCTCTCCCCCTGTAAATGACTTATTTATCCCCCTAATACTGTCCCCTTGGTTCATCATCATCATTAACACTCCCAAGTATTTCCTGCACTCACTTATTCACCACTATGTCCCCTCCACATCTGCATCTGTGTACCTCATGTATTTATGTCAAGAATCTAGCGGCCACCTCATCTTCAACCAAATAACTTCCTCCCCATCCTACTAGGAAGCAGTCTTCATTCTCCATTTTTCTGAAAGAAGTTCTGAAAGAAGCCTCTCCAACACTCTTCTTCCCTCCACCCCCTCCCAAACCCATTGTCTTTTTACTACACTGTTAATCAAATCTCTTTCTTCATTTGTCTCCTGTTCAGCAATTGTTGGCTGTTATTCCCATAACAATAAACTTCAAACGCTGGGATAATCATCCACAAAACGGAAGGCTTTCCCCAGAATCCCTTAAAACTCTGTTATGATAACCAAACACAATTACTTAAAATACAAATTGTAAAACTGAATCATAGATAAAATATAACAAAAAAAACTCATATATAACAAAAATAACTTCAAATCGACCTAACAATATAATTTTACACATGGAAGAAGTGATGGAACCAGACTAATTCTTATCTGTGAATAACTAGCTAAAATCTATTAAATTTACAAGACCAAAGGCATGGAAGAAATTGTGATACAAATTGGGAGGAAGGGGATAATGCCATTCAAGATAGTTTCTTTTTATTCATTCATGGGATGTGGACATTGTTGGCAATTGTTGGCATTTATGGCCCTGGATGCAGCTAAGAGTCAACCACATTGCAGATCTAGACTCACATGTAGGCCTGACCAAATAAGGATGACACAGTTTCTTCCATAAAGGGCATTAGTAAGCCAAATGAGTTCCTTTTTTTTAACAACTGTTGACAGTGGTCACTATTAGGCTAGCTTTTAATTCCAAATTTAATTGGATTCAAATTTCACCATCTGTCATGATGGGATTTGAATGCACAATTCTCAAAGCATTAATCTGGACATCTGGATTTCTGTTCCAGTGCCATTTCCCCCACTACATAACCACCTCCTCTGTGATATGATGAAGAATATGATTCCATATACACATATATAAAATATATTTATTCATATCAAGA
Organism: Ginglymostoma cirratum; assembly: GCA_024137785.1. Classification (NCBI taxonomy): domain Eukaryota; kingdom Metazoa; phylum Chordata; class Chondrichthyes; order Orectolobiformes; family Ginglymostomatidae; genus Ginglymostoma; species Ginglymostoma cirratum. The sequence continues at coordinate 44,791,213 of JAHRHZ010000021.1, forward strand.
CAATTGTCATGAAATGGGTTACAGACCAGTTTAAAAAGACGATCCACAAAGAGAAAAAAAAAGTCAACAATAAAAGCAAAAAAATTTCAAAATACTCAGCAGGTCTGGCAGCATCAATGGAGAAAGAATCAAAGTTAACGTTTCAGGCCAAAAACTTTTCAACAACTTAAAAAAGTTAGAGATTGACAGGTTTCAAGGCAGTAAAAAGACAACAGGTTTGGGAGGGGGCGGAGGGAAGAAGTGTTAGAGAGACACGTGTAGGTGATTGGAATGACAAAGGGGATAGTAGTACAAGGCAAAAATGGAATGGCATTCACTAAAGAAAGAAATCTTAGGTCTGGACAGAGTAAACTGGTTATAGCAAAATTATTACCCTCAGTTGTTGTTTGAAAACATGAGAACAGTGGGTACAATTGGAAATGCTTGAGCTCAATGTTGCATCCAGAAGACAGTCAAGTATTTAATTGAAAAGTGGGATTTCATTCTTTGTGCCTTTACTGAGCTTCGTTGTGGTGTAGGAAGCCAAGGACAGCGAGATCAGAGTGTTTGTGGAGTGAAGAATTGAAAGGCAAGTGACTAAAAGCTCAGGGTCATGTCAGCTGGCTGAATACAGGAGTTCTACAAAGTGGTCATCTAAACTGGGTTTGGTCTCCCCATTGTGGAGGAGAGCTAACCGTTAATAAAAAAAAACTGCATGCTTAATTGAAAGAAATACAGGAAAATTGCAATACTAATGAATGAGGGGAAACTGTGATTGATAGCAGCATCATATTGGAAATGGCAGGAATTATGGGCCTATTCAAATTTCCAGCTTGTTTGCTGTTTAGGTTTCAGATTTCCTGCGTCTACAGTACTTTTCATTTTTTTTTAACAAATGGACAAACTAACCACATACGTAATCTGTACTAATACCAGCTGATAGTGAAACACCAATCTTTATGAATTGGTGACCGTGAAAGTATGACACCCTTCATCATTGACACAGCACCATCTACAGGGGTGACCGGTACTACAGGTACTATAGTGTAGATGACAAAAGCAAAATTTATACAACTTCAAATACATGTCCTACAGGGCGAAATTTACTATGCAGCAGTATTTCTTTCTTTCTTTCAATGTTTTATCTTGCATGTTTAAGTGAATTTCATGCTAAACACGTACAAAATAAAAATAATATGGATGCAGGAAATCTAGCGTTAAAGAAAAAGACAGATCTTTGCTCTTTCAGTGAATCAAGGAATAAGTGGAGCGAGTGGGAAAGTTGACTTGAAACTGAAGATCAAAAGATGGTAGTGAATGTCAGATGAGTTGAGGTTGAAACCTGCTCTTATTTCTTAAGTTCTGAAAGTCATCAGCAGTCTCACAGCGCAAAGAGACACAGGGTTAACATTTCATAAGCATTACTCTGAATCATTTATCTCTCCACAGATACTGCCCGTGCTGCTGAGCATTTCCAGCATTTTCTGATTATGCGTAAAATGTGTCAATGAATTGTGCACTGAGGCTCTCTGATTTTGTTTATTGCATGGTCTCAGATTGATGATGGACAATTTACTCTCCATTATACAGATTGTGACATCATTCACAATTTCTGCCTTGACATTCAATGGTTTCACCAGGAGAATGTTTCAAGGGCTTTTAAATTATACCTTCATTTCCAGGCATGAGAATAAATCTGTTCTAATAGCAATATTAAACTTTCCAGTGTTTCGAGCCTTGGGCCAATACTCTGCCACCTGCAGAATTTATAGTTTCAACACAGCTGAATTATTAAAGTATTATGAAAATACTCACATGTATACCAAAAATAATGTCACTACTTTTTAATTCAAGATCCTTGAGTTATTTTATCTGCATGTAATGCAATAATGCAAGATTTTACAATTCATTTCACCTTAGAAACATAGTCAAAATATTCAACCTTATCAATGACACGATGTAACATTAGCAAATAAATAATTAAAGACACGTGTTCTATTTTAACTGATGCACTGTGTCTTTAGGAATAAATGTTGGTATGACCATGATCAATTTTCTCACCTAGACCTTGTTCCAATAACAACTGCATTTGGACTTTCTGAGCACAAGTTTGGAGTTAGCAGGAGAAAGTGTTCGTGAGGCTGCAGTCAAGCTCAGATCCCAGGGGTGAAAGAAATGCAGTGATCTTCTCTGTCACCCAATCCGTCAGGCACTTGTGTTGTTCAAAAGAAATGTTGTTTTTCTATCAAAAACCCGAGCGCAATGTATGAGATGGCAACTGCAAACGGCATATATTTTATTCCTTTTAAATTAAAATGTTACCACTCTGATTATGGAATTTGTCACTGTCACACAGCAATTTACAAAACCGCTTTTTGGCTTTGGCAGCTGAATCCCTTGAAGATTAATGACTTGCCTCTGTGGTCTGGGAAGTCTGTTTGGGAGTGTGTGGATAAATCACGTCACAATGCAGACGGACTACAGAAGACGCAAGCGAATATAGTTTCTATAGGTTCCTTAGTCAAGATGCTATCTAATTTTATTAGTCCCATTCATGACTTTTCATATCCACACCCAATCTTTCTATCATTCTTTGTCCAAAATCCATCATTTATGAATTTAAAGCTTTGGGGCAAGAAAATAGCCTCCAAGTTTCTCAAGGATCTGAATAACTGCCAATCATCAATGTTGCTATTTACCTCTTAGATATCAAGTAGGGACAGTAAAAATATTCAACATTATTATGACAGAGGATCTCTGATTGGAAGAACAGCTTGTAGAATCTGGAGGAACACAGCAGGCCAGGCAGCATCAGAGGAGCAGGAAAGCTGACATTTCGGATCGGGACTCTTCTTCAGAAATTTCCTCCAGCTTCACACTGTGTTATCTCAGACTCCAGCATAGTCAGCTCTTACCATGTCTCAGCTTGTAGAATCTGGTTGGTTGGAGGTTAAGAAACAGGAAGAAGCAACAAACAGTGGTTGTACTAATTTATAGGTTGCCAAAGAGTAAAGGTAATGTATGGCATCGAATAAATGAGCAGATTAGAGGAATGCATAATCATGGATGACTTCAGTCTATATATAGCCTATGTAAATTTAATGAGCTCCAACGCAGCGGAGGAGGAATTCCTGGAATGCGTTTTCTACTGCATATCGGATACATCTTTGAGGATGTTATTAGCAGAGTTGATGAGGAGGACCCAGTGGATGTGGTGCATTTGAATTTTCAGCAGGATGTTAGTAAACCAGATTCACATGCATGGGACTGGGGGTAATATGCCAGCATAGACAGAGGTTTGGTTAACGGGCAGAATGCCTAGTTTAGAATAAATGGATCAGCCCCAAGTTGGCAGACTGTGACCAGTGGGCTCCAATCATTCACAATCTATGATTTGGGTGTGGGGGCCAATTGCAATATTTCCAATTTTGTAGATGATACAAAATTTGTAAAGAATGAGAGTTGTGAGGATGATGCAGAGAGCCTCAAAGGGATTCAGACAGGCTGAGTGAGTAGGCAAGACCACGGCAGATAAGATACAATGTGGATAAGTATGAGGTTAATCACTCTGGTTGGAAGAATGAAAGTGCAGAGCATTTCTTAAATGATGAAAGATTGGCAAATGTTGATGTCCAAAGGAACCTAGACACTTGTGTTCCTAAGTTACTGAAAGCTAATGTGCAGATACAACAAGCAATTCAGAAGGCAGATGGTATGGTAGCCTTTATCACAAGAGGATTTGTGTACAGGAGTAAAGGTGACTTGTGTGAATTATATCAAACACTGGTTAGACCACTGAAGTATATAGGAAGTTCACCAGACCGATTATTGGGATAGTGAGTTTGGGCAATATGGAGATATTGAGGGGACCTGTATTCTCTGGAGTTTAGAAAAAAAGAGAAGTGCTCTCATACGAACTTATAAAATTCTTAAAAGGATAAGCAGAGTGTGTGCAAGAATCCGAGAACACAGCCTTAGAACAAAAAGAGTCAACGGCGAGGATGGAGATAAGGAGGGACTCCTTCACTCAGAGCCTGGTGAATCTTTGGAATTCTCTACTCTAGAAAGTAATGAAAACCCAGTCATTCACTCAGTAAGTTCAAGAGAGTGATTGACAAATTTCTAATTACTAATGACATCAAGAGATATGAGGATAACTCAGGAATATGGCTTTGAGGTAGATGATCAAAGGAGATCCAGAATGTTGGAGCAGGTTTGGAGGGGCTGAATGGCTTACTCCTGCTCTCATGTTTCTATTCCACCCTTGCGGGAGGGAAAAGATGAATACAAACAGAATAAATTATAGTAACTGCACATTAGGGAACCTGTGCCTTTCTAACTTGTGAAACGTGCACACACTTGGATGACTGCTATCTGGAGTGTAACTTTGTGTGTTTTGATGGGCTCCAATTGGTTCAAGGAGTTCTGGATTCTCCATCGGCATTAGAAGTAGAGAGCTGCTCCAGAGCTAGTGGTCTCACAGAAGTTGGTGGAAACATTCAAAGTCTACCCACCCCTCCACATCGTACGCCACCCAACCAGAAACCTCAAACAGCTCTAATGAAGTGGAGACTCAGCTTGTTTATCTGTGTGGCATTGATTCAGCTGCAATTGTGCTTCCTCCCATTGTTTTTATTTTGCTGATCTTTAAGAAAATGTGGATCAATTGCTCCTTACTGCTCTGCTTCAGACCATTCCAACTCTGCCTAGAGGTTCCACTTGAAAACATAACACATTTTCACTCTCAGCTGGTACATTTGGACAATTTCTTTCCATCTAAAAGATTTATCTAGCTTCTTCTTTGAAGGAATTAATGGATATACCGATGGCTGCTGATGCTGGTTGGTTGAGTGTCCTTCAGTGCTTTCAGTTCTGACTGAGTAGGTTACTTGCATTGTATCTGTCTCAATCACAATTCTGTTTAAAATGCTGCTAGGCATTGGTTACTTTATATAACATCTACTCTTTTCATTTAATTGCCAAAGGCAAAAATAAAATGCAGTTTAAAAAACAAATCATCAACTGCAGACTGATAGGATTGCTCAAAGTATGTCAAGCTCTGACTGTAACAATTTGCTACACAGCAATGCATCCGGAAGACACCTTTTATAGTAGATTGCAATTTCAGGCATTGTATATTTACTGAGCTATTTGGCAGTTTAAGGCCAAAAATGTGAAATTTTCAAGAGATTAGCTAACAATCTTTGTCCAAGTTGGAAATAGACTATCATTGAATGATCATTGTGATAAAATGCTTTTAACAGTGACAAGTTCACATACTATATAGTAAACTATGATTTTATGAAACATTTATCTGAAGTTAAGAGTTGTCTCCACTTTTAAAGCAAAATTTAATTTGCATCCAAGTTGTACAGTCTAAGCCCCGGCCTAACTTCACTGGGAAAGTTATAACAGCCTTTCTTTTACCTGTTTACAACAAAATCCTATTCTTGTTCTGTGCATCAGCACTATCACTGCCAGGCAATCATTTGTAGCAGCATTGTGCTAATTAATAACTTTCCTATATAAATAATCAGTTTTATTTTGCTTAAAGACATTTTCAGTAATTCTTTTAAACTGCCAGATCATAGACTGTCTTCAATTTGTCATTTTCTCATCTCATGATTCCTTGCTTGCCACATACTTTTCCAAACAACTGAAATCTGCAGGCCTGGATTTCTTCTCTTAAGTGCTGTCCCTGACGCTGCTTAGTGCCACTTTGCTGGAACTCACTGCTGCTACCAACGTAGGCTGTGTGGTGCGCCTTCAAGAATATTGCTCACCCATGTGTCCTTGATGTGTAGGTAAAAGCCTCAGAGTGCAGTCCTGATGTCAAGAATGTTCCCGATGTTGTTAACGTTCAGAACTAGGGGTCACAGGCTAAGAGTAAGGGATAAGCCATTCAAGACTGAGGTGAGGAAGAATTTTTTTCACTCAGAGAGTTGTGAAGCTGTGAAATTCTTTCCCAAAGGAAGCTGTTGGAGCCAGTTCATTAGATATTTTCAAGCTGGAGCTGGTCGTGGCCCTTGTGGCTAAAGGGATCAAGGGGTATGAGCAGAGGGTGGGCATGGGATACTGAGATTGCATGATCAGCCATGATTGTATTGAAAGCTTGAAGAGCTAAATGGCCTACTGCTGTGCCTATTTTCTATGTTTCTATGTCACATACCCATATTGCTGCTGCTATTCCTTCTACTAAAGTGCTTCACTTTATACATCTAAGTAGATTTTGAAGATATTTTGCAACTGTGAAATGTCTAGAAGATGTTTTTGAAGGTGTGGGGAAAACTTGCATTTGAAGATGTCCCTGCATTCTCACAGGGAAGGCATAGGAGTAGACAACCTATTTACTCAGTATAACCAGGAGAGGCAAGGGAACTGGGCTCTTCTTTTTAACAGGGCCTCTCCCCTCAATCAGCGGCAAAGCAGTTTTTTTTAAGTGCCTGTTGAGCACAGAGGCAGCTCAGAGTGGTCTAAGAATGCTAGCAGCTTGGAACTCACTCAGTCACACAATACAATCCGGTAAATGATGGGAAATGCGAAGCTTGCATACATACATCAATGAAACCAATGCAGTCAGTTTGAAAATTGTAATCCTCAAGTCTAGAAACAGGGTAAACTAATTTCTAGCCCTCAATGCCTGTTTACAGACACTCATAGTGCACAGTGGTCCATTTATTGCTCATCCCTTCCTGTGGGAAAGTATATAGCTCCTGCTGGGTGGTCCCCTGGAACAGTTAGGATTAAGTTTGGGAAAGAAATCTGAAAGGAATTAAAGGGACAAAACCCCATGTTTACATTCCTTGATGTACTTGGCTATAGTTTGGATGCACTGTGATACCCTAGAGGACTACTACAACTGAGTATATTCCTTAAGGCTGTGTTTACTGCCACTGCAACTACACAGGGCATAGTCACTGTCCATGCTCTTCCTATGATTTCAGTGCCAATTGATGCGAGACAGTAATGTTAGGATTGGAGGGACCAAAGCAGCGAGTTGTGCTGGGGCTAAATGGATTCAGCAGAGTGTGGAGTTGGAGGCATGAGAGCCAATTTGGGAATGGGGTTGGTTAGACAATCACAATGCAGAACAGGATACGCCAAATGGGGAGAGAATGGGGTGGGAAGCTGCTGATGAAGCAGGAGAAGAGGACACGAAGTCGTCAGCACACTGAGTGGGTGTAGCGAGGGTTCCTTAGACATGAGTGATGCCATCTTTGCATAGATAAATGCACTCTCTGTCATGGCAGTGTAATGTCACCAGCATCATCTTTGCCGGGCTTGGTGTCAGTTTCACAAAGTTCATTTTGATTAATATAAAGACTGTTCAGTACAAAAATGTTATTTGGGAAACTCTTGCTAAGAACAGTTGGTGACTTTATTTTTGGTTGAACCTCTAAGAATCAATATGGCAAAATGCCATTGATACCCTATTGTCACCTCGCTCTTAATGACCTCAATCTACAGCACCACCACTCTTGTCTTATCTCATTCAAATTCACCTCCAAATTGCCTCACCAATGGAATCCAATTTTACTTTTCCATTACAACTGTCAACCTCTTGACCGGCTCTGTGCCCTTGTTCAATGTCCTTCACCTCAGTATTGGGAAGATCAGGGCAAACTCCACTTGCATCCAGATCCCTGGCTACTTCTACAGGTAAAACCAAACTATTCACATCCTGCTCTTTCATTTGGCATTGAACTTCTGTCCCTATACACTCCATCAGATGACTGCTTATTTCTGAAAATGACCTATCACCAAATTTCCGCCTCCAGCACTTTTCCTCCACCCCCGTTATCTGCAGCTCCCCCTACCCACTGCTCCTTTCCTCCGATGCTGCCTGGCCTGCTGTATTCTTCCAGCTTCCTGTTTGACTGCTTATTTCCACCTAACCAAGATTAGTCACCTCTACTGTTGCCCCTTCCCCAGCATAATCATAGTCTTTATGTAAAATTTTGCCACTTCCAGATATTACTACACCAAGTCTTTCTTTGTGAATCTGCCACCCTCTACCAATTTTCACTTGTCAAAACTGTTAACATGGCTTGATTCCTTTAATTCCCTTTACAATGCTTTTTTCCAAAATTCAATGACAACTGCTTTGAATACTCTGTTCTGCAGGGTGTACCCCTCACCCATTCTTAATTTTGAACACTTAATTTTAGAATCTTCACCTTTAAATCTCTCCATACCCATCCTCGAATCTTGCCTACCCTTGTCCACAATTGCCTAAAGGTTCATTATGGCCTTCCCACTATGGTTAGTTCTTCCGACCTGTGCCAATTTCAGTCACCTCTAACTCCTTAATTTTTCCACTGATGACAAACGTCATTGATTGTTGATTGGCCCCCTAAAATGCCCCTCCTCAAAATGCTTGCTCTTGTTATCCCTCTTGCCTTTATAAGCCATTTCTTCCACAAAATTTTAATTAACTTTCCAGAACAATTCGTTAACAATTCCTTCTATATGACGATCTGTGAATCTTGTTCAGCTTCTTTTTACTTTAAATGTGTTACATTTTATTGTTATGCTATTATTGTCTCACCAAAGCCATTGTGCAGCAACGCAGCATTTCAAACAAATGTAATTCTGTCTTTGATAAGCTGAAAGAGAAGAAATTTATCCATTGCCATATTAACCAAGGATGTTATAGAATTTGGGGAAGTGCACATTCACTGTTGCACAACACACAGTTAGATATATCACTTCTCCAAATCGCAGCTGCAACTCTGTTAATGCAATACAAATTCAATTAAGAAAAAACTTCATAAACCTTTGCCATTAATAATCTCATGGGATTTAATTGCCAACTGCATGGATGTGGAATCATGACTAGTTTGCTAAGAGGGTGCCTGAATACATTCACCAACGGAGGAGCAACATAATAATGAATCCTTTTTTTTAGAAAATGAAGTCTGCAGGATCTTTCATTTATTTCAAATATTACTAGCCTTTTATTTCCCACATTACAATATTGACTACACTTTAGAACTATTTAATTAGCTGTAAGGCATGTTTGGGATGCCTTGATGCTGTGAGAGGTGTTATATAAGTAAGTGTCTATTTTTTCTTTTCAATACGGTTCTGCAAGAAATGTGATAAGGTGCTTTTGCATTCTTAAGCAATACGGTGAAGGGAAAGGTCCTAAAGCTCAAAACGCACAAAGATGCTAATGTTGCAGTGTTCCAAAGTTTTATAATTTTTATCAAGGTATTCCAACATCTTAGACTGTTAATACCAGGGTTTTTGTTCATGCCAGCATTAGCAAATTTATCAATGTTAATACACATTTGAGAACAGCAGGACATGCCAATCTTTCTTTTGAGATTCTGAGTCACCTACTTAATGTTACTTGAAGAAAACAGTGAGTGATGCATCATTTAGCTCCCTGCAGGGTTAGTAGCTCATTTAGAAATAGCACTACATTGATGTGCAGTTTGCATCCAGCAGGGTAACTTCACTTAGTGTGGAAATGTTAATGTTATCTCTTATAACATAAGAAATGAGGATGTCAGTAACATGATATTGAAAGATCCAATGGATGATCATTGCAACTCACTGATGTTAATAAATATTACATTCACAGTCACATCAATTTCTGGACTAATGTTAAATTATTGTGCTATGAGCAGTAACATGCATTCATAAACATGTCATGATTCAAGTGGCTCATGTGAGGTGATGTCTGATATATTTATATTATGAGGTTGCACTCTATGATGCAATGATGTAGTACTTGAAATAACTCCACAGAAGCCAGTATCCCATCACCAAGTCACATTCTAATTGTACGTAAACAGTCCTGGATGCTAGTACTACCCCTTCAGTCCTCTAGCAGAGTGGCAGTATCTCTCACACTCCCCTTTTTTATCTGTCAGCCAGAGCTCCCTGATTGGGCCAGATTAACAACTCCAATCAGGGAACTCACATTCTACGAGGTCCAGCTGGCTGACATCATTACAATCAGCACACTACTGACATACTGACTGTAATACAGTTAAAAAATAAAGTATTATCTCAAACATGATTTACATGGTCATGTAAAACACATGGTGTCATTTCAACAACTATACAGGTAAAAACAGACTTAATAAGTTTAATATTTCAAGCAAATGAAATGCTCTGGAGGTTTGACAAGTCAGCGTAATCTCATGATTAGAAATGTATCTAGAGAGGTACGTGTTGTTCTCTGTTGTATTTGTTACATCCAGGTTGTCTTGCTGTTGGTCATTGTCACTCAGCATCAGTGCACAGTCATTGTCAAGGGCCTGCTTCTTCATTGTTTTTGAGAATGATTCATATGCCAGTCAGTGGGTTGAGTTGGCTTCTGTTCCTTTGCATTGTAGTGCCATAGTCGGTAATGATTCCATCTGATCAGAGCTGGTTGTATATCCTAGAAACCTTTGCCAATATCCGAGTATTTTTATTTCTAATTGCCCACTGCACATTTTCAGTAGTTCTCTATCTACTTGCTTATCATGTATCTCTTTCATTCCCCTTTGAGACAATTGGTTGCTAGGCAGGGTTGTCTGCGCCTGCCTTCCGAGCATACATAATGCTGGGGATGGTAATCCTTCTGTTTTGGTGTTGCACAAAAACACAGCACTTTAAGCAAAAATCTTGTTTATTTCTCAGTAATTAATGATCATTGAATTGATAGTGCATACCATACACCTGTTAGACCACTTGTATGTAGATAGTTAAGTGATGTAGGTCACTCCCCACTTAGTACTGCTGCGAAGTTGGGTAGTGTACTCGTGGATTGGGAGGCTGGAAATTAGAATTTGGTGTTTGTAAAATGCTAATGGGGAAAGCATTGAATGGTCCCTTTAAAAGGTCATGTGCTTTTTCTGTGCTTAGAGATTAAAATGGATGTCTGTGAGCAGCAGCTTCAAAGTTTGCAAGTACACACAGAGCACCTGAATTGAAACATTTATGTTGAAAGGCCCTACAGTTAGCAGGCCATGCAGTAGTTGTTACCAAGAAAACAGGCTTTTGAATTTAGCCAAAACACTTGAATGAGGTACCCAGATGCCAAAAACCTATTAAATTTAAATCTGATGGTTTTGACAACATAGGACCAATCTTACTGTAAGAAATATTGACATGTCATCAAGGTGGAAGCTGGATAAACAGCCCAGAGCTAACTGCAATCACCAGCGCGGAAGGCCCTCAGCTCTCAAGAGAGAATTGTTGGCTCTCACAGCCTCCTCTATGCCTCAGAGAAGGAACCATCTGTATAACAACGGTACCAACGACACTAGTTAATATTCCTGACAGAAGAGTCAATGGAGAAGGCACAGAATATTCTGGAGGACATGTAACCTGGCTGTAATTTTGAGAGACTAAATTTTTTTTATATGTAAGTGGGACTTGTGTTTATTCGAACAGCATACCATTAGAATCTTGCTTTATTTGGGAATAGTTAATAGTTAGAAGGGATTTGTTCTGTTTGTTAATAGTTTAGTTAATTCATTCACCATTAGAGCTAGATAAATAAATTGTCACTTGTTGATTTTAAAGTGAGTGTCAGGGATTTATTTTATTAGAAATTAGAAGTTACTGAAAAGCAAGTTACACTATTTTTCACACTCCTTTTGCAGGTTATAGGGCGAGGTGCTCCTCTTTGTGTGTTTTGGTTTTAGTTCTCGGAGCCAGGGGGTGGTCAGTCTCCACTTCACTTCAGCAGTCAAGGACATTCGGCCTCGGATCTTTGGATAAACGTCCTCCGAGGTGGACTTTGGGATACTCAACAACAGAGTCACTGAGCAGAAGCTGATAGCCAAATTCATTACCCATGAGGACGGCCTTAACTGGGATCTTGGGTTCATGTTGCGCTACAGTTGACGCCACCACACTATACACTCCCACACACACACATCACACACAATCTCTCAGTCGGTGAATGTGGCATTTTATAAATTCCTACTTTGGAAATGAAACCAGTCTGACTCCAAGTTGATACACAGCCAGATTCTAAACAGGGCCTCACACCTAAAATGCATCGTCTGACCTGGGATGTCACCTCTAGTACACTGAGGGAACTGATAAAACCTTCAGTTATCTCAGACTTGAAAGAAATTTAGAAATTTGCATATTAATCATTTCTAACTAATTAAAGATTTAACAGCCATCTTAGGTTTGTTCGACACCACATCAGTTCTATGACCCTTTGATTTTTTGCTGTCTGATGCCACCTCTCTCATTGGCACCTGAAGAAGGAGTGAGACTATGAAAGCTTGTGTCTTCAAATCAACCTGTTGGACTATAACCTGATGTTATGTGATTTTTGACCTTGTCTGCCCCAGCCCAACACTGGCAACTACACATCATTTCTTAAAATGGTTTGCTAGTGAATTACATTGGGTTGTCAGAAACTCTCTGTTCCAGGATGGTGAACAAACTGAAATTAGCAGTCATTATATCAGTGACAGTTGTGTTTGTCGTGCCCTTAAGTTGTTGAACAAAGGATGCACACTTCCTTGTACACTGTAAATAGGTAAGTTGGTACTTTTGTCCAAGAAGTGAATGGAAAATTTTGCAAATGTAAGGTCTCCTCTTCTGCTGGAGTCGTTATGTTTGTCATGCCTCACATGCATTCACAAAATGTTGAACATTCTGCTTCATTCCTGCCACTGCACAGATTCATGTGCTAGCTTCTTGCGCAACCAATACCTACTTGTCCCGAGTATACTATGGACATAATATCTTGGCATAATGTTTTGGATATTAAGGTTTGTTAGCTGTTGAAAATGACTTGTCATGGTATATCCAGTTCATCTCCGTGTGCTTAAAATGAATAGATCTGCTTCGGTACTTCCTTCATGATGTCAGGCCATCCCTGGTAATAGGTTGCTCATCTTGCCAATTAAAAGTGTTCACATTGATTCTGGCCAAAGTGAAGTGGATCAACCTTGGGGTTAAAATTGTATCAGAGATAAAAGGTACTGCAGATGCTGGAGAATCCGAGATAACAAGCATGGGGCTGGATGAACACAGCCTGAAGGGTTTAGGCCCGAAACGTCAAGTTTTCCTGCTCCTATGATGCTGCTTGACCTGCTGTGTTCATCCAGCCCCATGCTTGTTATCTTGGATCAACCTTGGGAATGTCTTGAATGATAGTGGATTCTATCGCACTATATGTGGTCTGTTCTTCCTCAGTGGGTGTAGTTTAAATCACATGATCAGTGACTATATGTGCACTGCAACGTGATTGTACCAATGCATGTGGGATGGTCTCTTGTAGGTTGTACCACGAAGTACCACTTCCTGAGGTATATTTCTTTCAAGATGTGTAGGATGTGTAGAATATGTTGTCACTAGCTCCCTGTACCAATGATGTTAATTGGTGGAAGAGCTTCTGATCACTTTAGACTGTTGACATGTATATAGATTTTCTGATGACCAGATAATCCCTTCTGAAGCATAGATGGGAATTATGCTTGTGAAATTCCAATTGTAGCTGATTTGGCTGAAAAGTGAGCAGCTTAGCATTCCTGAACAGAGGATATTCAGACTGAGATAGAGAGGGGCCTAGAAGGGGAGAGGTTCGCAATATTGGTCAAGGAATTATGACAATGAAGGCAGAAGAGATCTTGGAAAGATCATCAAATGAGGCCATATGGGTAGAAGAGGGGCAAACAGGCAGTTATGCGTTTACTATAGGGCCCCAACCAGTCAGGGAGAGTTAGAGGTTAAATAGAAGACAGAGAACAGATAGAGGATCAAATATGTACTCAAATTTCAGAAAAGTATAAAAATGATAAGTAGGTGATAGCAATGGATTTTAACCACCCAAATATTAACTGGGATAGTTTTAGTGTGTCAGATAGAGGGAGCACAAAATTTGTAAATTGCATCTAGGAAAACTTCTTTAACTGGTACATAGATTATAGAATCTCTTCAGTGTGGTAACAGGCCCTTCAGTCCAACAAGTCCACACCAATCCACCTGCCATAACTGACCTAATCTATAAATCCCTGAACAGTATGAGCAATTTAGCATGGCCAATCCACCTGGCCTGTGGGAGGAAACCATAGCACCTGGTGGAAACCTGGGCAGAATGTATAACCTCCACACAGACAGTCACCTGAGGGTGGAATTGAACCCAGGTCCATGGCACTGTGAGGCAGCAGTGCTAACCACTGAGCCACCATGCTGCCCCTTTTTATTGAAAGGGAGGGAGCAGTTCTGGACCTAATGTTTGTAAATGACCCTGGGCAGATGGAAGACATACCAGTAGGGGAACATTTTAGAAATAGTGACCATAATGCAGTTAGATTTACAATAGTTATGAGAAAAGACAAGACTGAACTGGGAATAAAAGTTCTAAACTGAGGAAAAGTTAATTTTACTATATCAAATAAAATATGATTTGCCTCAAGTGGACTTGGAGCTGCTACTTGCAGGTAAAATTGTGTTCGAGCAGTGGCAGGCATTCAAGAGGGAAGTAGTTAGAGTACAAGGCAAATATGTTCTCACAAATACCAAAAGTGGGACCAATCTGGAGAATCTGGATGTCAATAACCCTGGACATAAAAGTTTAGGGTTAAGAAAAATAGAGAAAGTTATGGGAGATCCTGAGGGCTTAATGTGACAGATTTCTTAGAGAAATGTAATTAGTGCAGGTGGGATCTTAAATAGGTAATTAGGAAAGCAGAGAGCGCATATGAGAAAGCATTAATAGGTAAAATAATGGAAGACCAATTTCTTTTAATATGCTAAGAGCAAGAGAATAACTAAGGAATGATTGGAGCCCAGTACCCACCATAAGAGGTAATGTGTGTGTCAATCCAGGAGATATGGGTAAAGTCCTCAATGAACACCTTGCATTGGTCTTCACAAGGAGAAGGATGAAGTAGGTATAGATATTAGAGTGGAAGGCTGTGAAATAATAGAATAAATTAATGTAAAGACAGAGGACATACTAGAGGGTTTAGCAGCCATAAAAATGAATGAATCTGGCCTAGGCTGTATCCTAGGCTGTTGAGAAAGGCAAAGGGCGGAGACATCAGAGGACTTGGAAGGCATCCCTGGCAGAGAGATACTGCTGTGACTAAAAGTTTGTTTCGAATGGGTTTGACATGACTCAGTGCTGGGATCTTTGCTGTTTGTGGATACATTAATGATTTCAACTTAAACATAGGAGATACAATCAAAACATTGCAGATGACAAGAAAATTAACCAAGTGGTAAACAGTGAGGAGAATAGTCGTATATTGCAGGAGGATATTAACAGACTGGTCAGATGGGCAGAGCAGTAGCAAGTGGAATTCAATCTGGATAGGCATGAGGTAATGCACTTGAAGAAGAAGGAAAGTAAGGCAATGGATTACAATATGAATGGTACTTAAGATCAGAAGGACTTCTGTGTGTATGTCCATAGATTTATGAAGGTAACAGGTCAGGTAGAAAAGGTTGCTAAGAAAACATAAGGGATATTTGCTTTTTTTTAGCAAGAAAAGAAAAAGAACTTTATAAAATGCCCATTAGGCAATAAATGGAGGACTGCATGCTGTTCTGGTTGCATTATATGAAGTATATGTTTACACTAGAGAGATGGTGCCATGGGGGTAGTGAGGATGTAGATGCTACCTCAGCTTGAGGGTCTGAGATATGAGGCCGGATTGGATTGGCTGGGGTTGTTTTGCTTCTGTTCCCCCAGTTTTTCATTGTTCCTTCTCTTTGTTGCAATTGCAGCAACACCAAAACAAGTTGGACAGGCCTCCACCCCAACTCGGGGTCTTCCGTAGAGCGAGGAGCTGATTGTCCCAGCCCGGACTTGCAGGCTGGGCCGAGGCTCTGGGTGTGCAGCTAGGCCGGGGTGCCTGAAGGTGAAGAAGTGGCAATCTCAGCCTGGCATGGTGGCCTTGTCTCAGCGTGGAGGTCTCATCCCAATATGGAGGTGGTCTTTGTCTTCGGCTTCCAGGTATTGCAGTAGCCTGGCAGGTGGTCTCTTCTAGGAGTGTGGTCTCAGCCCGGTGTGGTGGTTTTCTTCAGCGGTGGTTTCCAGCCCAGTATTCCAAGGACCCAGCACGGCTTTCGCCTCCTGGAATGGGGGTCTCATTCCAGCTGCATCTTCAGGGTATTCCATCATTTCTGAATTGGCTTTCCTTAAGCTCGGGAGCCATCAACTCAACTGTGATGAACTTTGTCTTAATTTTTCTAATTTTTATTGTCTTTGACTTCTGTCACTAATATAGGCGCTGTGATACGGCGACATAAAATTTTTCACTGTATTTTTCATGTAAAAGTACATGTGACAATAAATTTCTATTCAATTCTATTCTTTTCCTAGGCTTAGTACCTTTAAAACTGTTTCTTTAAGATCACACAGACATTTACTACAGCTCACTGCTACATATAAACATTGCAAACACATCCGTTCCTGAGCTGACGCTAAGCAATTCTTTTACAAAGAGTAGCATGCTTCCATCAGCATGTCATGCTTCAAGTGATCCATGTTAAAATTCCCTCAGTTCTCATGCCATATGATGATGTCCTGAGCTTGTCTCTTGATGGTATATTGACATGCTGACTGTGAGACATAACACCAAAATGTATAGGGCAGCGGTCTGCAACTGTCACAGAAAATTAATCAGAATGATCAGAACCAGAAGAGAAATTGCAATATCAAAAACATCAAAATCCAATGCAATTAAAACGATTGGAAGTTACTTGTTTGTTCATGGTCTAATAAGATTGTTTTGAGGTAAGTTTAGGTAGGTATTCCTTTGCTATCGTAGATTAATAGTATAAAGTATTATGCCTAACTCTGATTCAACAGTTGTGCTTCATCATGCATAAGATAAAGGTGGCATTGAGAGAGTTGATCGTTGGAAATTTTGATGATTATTTCAACACATGTTTTAGGCAATGGCTTAAATTGAGTAAAAAAATAAGGTTGCAGTTTTTTTTACCAGATATGAAACGTGACAATAGATGGCATAATCTCACCAGTCAGTTAAAGTTCAACTGTCAAATACTCACAGTGATATCAAGAACCTCAGGGACACACTTCAGAGTATCTGAAGTCTCTCCTTTCACCTTCTCTAAACTCATCTCTCTCTCTTCGATAGCTATCTCCAGTTTCCTTGACCTTTTTTTTGACTGACTTGAGTGTTCAGACTCCCAAAGTGATTGGTCCCTTCTCCTCCCTTTGCAAACTGCTGCTATCAGCCCCTTCCTCAGAACAAAAACATGTTAGTCCCTACTGTCCTTGGAAATAGCTGTCCCAGATCTAAACTGCCTCACCTCTACAAAGTACATGAATGTTTCATTGCCTTCTAACCCCATCCCCATATTTCTTCCATCTCTGTATTTCCACAGCTGTAACAACACTAAAGCAGCTTTGATCCTATTCTCTGTGATTGTGGAGCATTTTTATTCCTTTTCTTGTTAGGTCTTCAATGTGCTCACTGAACTCTCACTCTTCAACACCTCTCCACTCTTGTCTAGCTCAGTTTGTTCCATTCTCACGTCTGCATTAATAGCTAAAGCATTTCAATCAAAGCACAATGTTATCCACTGAGCTAATTCCAATAAAATCAGACTAACATCTGACTTGCTGTTGGTTGGACTGATGCATGTTTGATTTACCTTTTGCATTAAATGGACAAAGATATTTCCTGAAGAGTGCAACAGGGAAGGACTCAGTGGCATAATAAGATCATGCAGAAATATAAAAGGTAGACCAGAAAAAGGATCCTCAAACAACATTATCAATAGGGGAATTTAATCAGAAGCCCTTCCGAAATCCAAAGCAATTGCAGCTAACATTTCAAAAACTTTTACATTAACCGCTGTTAAAGCTGTACATTTTAGGTTTTCATTGCCTTCCTTATTGCAGCTGCTGGCACATAGGGAGTTGCTGTTTAAATCCGAATAATTTCATTTGCTAATATACTCTCATTATAACAAGGCTTTTTCTAGTATCATGCGCAAGGTCATTGAGATATGATTTTGTGCAGAAATATATCTAATTCAAGCAACCGAATGCCAAAATGCTAACAAAAAGTCTTGAAAACCAATGTAATAAAAATGAATTGATTTTATTCATTTGCCTTGTATCACTGTCCTTAAAGCTTTTTCAAAATTTATTTTCCTTTTCTATCTGAACTGTTGCCTATTTGTAAAACTCATTTTTTGCTTTTGTGAATCTTGTAAGCTACTGGAGAAGGACAACATATAGACAACAGACCATTAACAGGCAGCAACAGTATTAGCCGCTTAACTGGTGAAAGAATAAATAATGATTTGCCAAAGATAAAAGGTACTGCAGATGCTGGAGAATCCGAGATAACAGGCATGGGGCTGGATGAACACAGCAGGTCAAGCAGCATCATAGGAGCAGGAAAACTTGACGTTTCGGGCCTAAACCCTTCATCAGAAATGAGGGAGGGGAAGAGGGTTCTGAAATAAATAGGGAGAGGGGGGAGGTGGATAGAGGATGGATAGAGGAGAGGATAGGTGGAGAGGAGGCAGACAAGTTGAAGAGGCGGGGATGGAGCCAGTAAAGGTGAGTGTAGGTAGGGGGGTAGGGAGGAGATAGGTCAGTCCAGGAAGGACGGACAGGTCAAGGGGGCGGGATGATGTTAGTAGATAGGAGATGGGGGTGTGGCTTGAGGTGAGAGGAAAAACAGGTTAGGGAGGTGGAGATGAGCTGGGCTGGTTTTGGGATGCGGTTGGGGGAGGGGAGATTTTGAAGCTTGTGAAATCCACATTGATGCCATTGGGCTGCAGGGTTCCCAGGCTGAATATGATTTGCTGTTCCTGCAGCCTTCGGGTGACATCACTGTGGTATTGTAGGAGGCCCAGGATGGACATGTCATCTGAGGAATGGGAGGGGGAGTTGAAATGGTTCGCGACTGGGAGGTGCAGTTGTTTGTTGCGAACTGAGCGCAGGTGTTCTGCAAAGCGGTCCCCAAGCCTCCGCTTGGTTTCCCCGATATAGAGGAAGCCACAACGGGTACAGCGGATGCAGTATACCACATTGGCAGATGTGCAGGTGAACCTCTGCCTGATGTGGAAAGTCTTCTTGGGGCCTGGGATTGGGGTGAGGGAGGAGGTGTGGGGGCAGGTGTAGCACTTCCTGCGGTTACAAGGAAAAGTGCCGGGTGTGGTGGGGCTGGAGGGGAGTGTGGAGTGGACAAGGGAGTCGCGGAGGGAGTGGTCCCTCCGGAAGGCAGATAGGGGTGGGGAGGGAAAAATGTCTTTGGTGGTGGGGTCTGATTGCAGATGGCGGAAGTGTCGGAGGATGATGCGTTGGATCCGGAGGTTGGTGGGGTGGTATGTGAGGACGAGGGGGATTCTTTTTTGGTTATTATTGCGGGGACGGGGCGTGAGGGATGTGTTCCGGGAAATGCGGGAGACACGGTCGAGGGCGTTCTCGACCACTGTCGGGGGGAAGTTGCGGTCCTTGAAGAATGAGGACATTTGAGATGTACGGGAGTGGAATGTCTCATCCTGGGAGCAGATGCGGCAGAGGCGAAGGAATTCCATCAGTTCCACTGCCAATGTGGTATACTGCATCCGCTGTACCCGTTGTGGCTTCCTGTATATCGGGGAAACCAAGCGGAGGCTTGGGGACCGCTTTGCAGAACACCTGCACTCAGTTCGCAACAAACAACTGCACCTCCCAGTCGCGAACCATTTCAACTCCCCTTCCCATTCCTCAGATGACATGTCCATCCTGGGCCTCCTGCAATGCCACAGTGATGCCACCCGAAGGCTGCAGGAACAGCAAATCATATTCAGCCTGGGAACCCTGCAGCCCAATGGCATCAATGTGGATTTCACAAGCTTCAAAATCTCCCCTCCCCCAACCGCATCCCAAAACCAGCCCAGCTCATCTCCACCTCCTTAACCTGTTTTTCCTCTCACCTCAAGCCACACCCCCATCTCCTATCTACTAACATCATCCCGCCCCCTTGACCTGTCCGTCCTCCCTGGACTGACCTATCTCCTCCTCACCCCCCTACCTACACTCACCTTTACTGGCTCCATCCCCGCCTCTTCGACTTGTCTGCCTCCTCTCCACCTATCCTCTCCTCTATCCATCCTCTATCCGCCTCCCCCTCTCTCCCTATTTATTTCAGAACCCTCTTCCCCTCCCACATTTCTGATGAAGGGTTTAGGCCCGAAACGTCAAGTTTTCCTGCTCCTATGATGCTGCTTGACCTGCTGTGTTCATCCAGCCCCATGCTTGTTATCAATGATTTGCCAAATATTATTGGAGACAAACTGACCTTCAAAAGTGAAATAATTCTATCTGTTAAATTACTGCTTTCTCTGTATTACTTTGAGCGAAGCAGCAAAAAAGGATTTTTTTTTGCATTCTCTGTAGTTAATGATTTAAATACTTGCGTTGCCATGAGAACATGGATCAGATGTAAATAATATAACTTCAGGCACAGTTCCTATACTAATCTCATCCTCCTGCTATTGTTCTCTTAAAAATACCACCTTTATCTCTCTGAACATTCTCATCATTATGCCCCTGTGATGCAACTTGAATTGAAAGACGTTAATATAGCATATCATTTCAAAAGCTACGCAGAAGACAAGTGAACCCACAGTAGAGGTATCAAGAGAGATGGCTGAGGATGTATTTGAAGTATCGTAGCATCCTATATGACCCTGAAATGAGTTTCTGTCCCAACATTCAATCCACTGCTGTGATTACCTCATACCAACTCAACAACATGGGCCATCTCTACCACTGCCTCAGCTTATCTACTCTAAATACCCTCATGCATGCTTTTGTTAACTACAGAGGTGACTAATCTACTTCTGTCCTTGAAGATCTCCAACAGTACGGTCTATAAACTTCACATCATCCAATTTATGCTGCCTGTATTCCACGAAGTCCTGTTCACCAATCCTTACAATGTTTGCTGAACTGCATTACCTTTCAGTCTAACAATACCTCCAATTCAGATTTCTTGTGCTTGTGTTTAAAACTGTCTAAGATCTCCTCCCTGTCTGACCATGTAATACCCTTCATCTTTAACCGTGAGCTATCAGATGTTGGTGACCTGGAGCCAATATGACATTTGCATTTCTTTATTTCTTAGCCTCTGTGTATTTCTGACTCACTGCCCCTCTTCATTAGTGGCCATACCTTCACTTGCCAAGGCCCTAACCTCTGAAATGCCCTGCCTAAGCCTTTTTGTTTTATTACCTCTCTCTTACCCTTTAAACTGCTCATTAAACCTCCCTCTTGTCACTTTTCAGATGGATCACTGTTCTGTTTCAGGATATTGAAATAGTATTTAAAGAGGCTTTCAAAAGTGGTGTGGGATGTATGGAGGAATAAAGATCACAGATTAAGGCGCTGCTGAAGATTATGGCTCCAATGGTGTTGCCGAGGGAATGGCACAATCACATGACATGAGAGAACTGAAGACTGTAGAGAAGACTAGTGCTGCAGTTAGATACAAAGGTAGACCAGGGTAAAAGGTTTCAATAAGTGGCAGGTAAACTCACAGCCTTCCAGTAAAGTAAATTAGTGTGGACCATTGAGAATGGGATGGACAGACTCTGATAGGACAGATCAACACATAAGATTAAGAGGCATTGGGTCAGAAACCCAGTGAAAAGGTACAAGAGAAACTAGATTGAGAGATACCAAAGTGGAGGAAGAGCATGTTTATATGTTACTGCTGCATTACATTTCAGTATTAACTTCAATGTTTAGTAGCCACGGCTTGTGAAAAGTAAAACATAAATATATTGTATATTGATGGTTTGGGGAATCTTTTTAGTCATGGAGAAGAATTATATTACTCTCTCTTGCTCTGCCTCTCTTTTGGATTCACATGGAACAGAAATTATTTCAGAATATCCAAGAACAGAACAGAGCAGTGATTTTTTTTTAAAAAATCGATAAGTTTCTGAACAAGCTGTGACCACAAGCTAACAATACAAAACATTTTGTTGTTATATCTATTAACACTACAGCAGTACCCTAGTATAAGGCTGTAAATAAGATCCAATGACTGAGGGTTGTTGGTGGTTGATTTATCGCAGAGATCCCAGACCAGAGAGGTAGTGTACCTTTAGGGATGAGTCAGTCTAAGTCAGAGTAAACAGAGTTTGTGTGATCATGAGATCTTGCGGCAGCATAATTAGTTAGCATTGTTAATAAACTTCAAGATATCAGCCTCAACATGCGTTCACTCTTTATTGCATTTGTTACAAGCAGCATTCATATCATACTGGCAGTGATGTTTTACCTGGAACCTATATCAGCTATTACAATGGAGAGGTAGGGAAGTTGTTGAAATATAAGCTCTTTAGTCATCAGCTGTACAAAATATCCTGGTATGTCCTACACAAAGAGCCTCTGGAGCAGGTACCTTCAGCTTGGATCATGACTGCACCCATCCATCCTTTATTTCTGTTTTCATTATTATCTTCAAGGAATTGGAGTGATGAAATCACAAGGGATCACATTAGGCTTCAGAAAGTACCTTTTAAATCATCGGAAACAGCAATTACAAAATGCTGGAAGCACTCTCAATCAGAGTGGCAATAGTGTCACACTCGTACCAAATCTGTCACACTTTGATCTTCCCTGCTCTGTGGATTGTCAGACAGGCTCTACACAGTCACCTCTAGAACAGTGAAATTATTCAAGGGAAGAAACATAAAGAAATCATTTGGAAATTTCAACTCTGGATACTTGTGAATACTCAGTGATTCAGTAAATCAAAGACAGTGATCAACTGATTTAAGGGTACTGAAGGAATCAAGGGATACGAGAATGCTATAGGAAAGTAGAATTCACAAAGAAGATCAGCCATAATCTTATTGATAGTGGAACAGACTTGAAGGAACAGGCTCAAACATCCAAATACCTGGAAGTGTGTGTCTCAGGTAACACTCAAGACATGGAAGCTCACTTAGCAGGGGCCCTATTCACCATCGTGTTAGTGATAATGGTCTAAATCAATTTCTTGTCAGGGATTGACCAACTCTATGGCTCCTTTAAGTAAAACAGTAAAACACATTAAAAGTTATGAAGCAGATGTTAAAAGAAAACAACTAGTTTTTGTGTGCAACTTGCATGTGAGTAGGCTAACTGTTTGCAACACTGTATAGATGCAGCACATGGAGTCCTTAAAAGTGAACTATTTTACAGGCAAGCTATGCATGCAGCATTCCCCTTCTTGCCAAAAGAAAAGTTTATTTATAATGACAAGTGAGCCTGTGAGTTTTGATAGCATATACATAATTTGCTGACATGGCCAGATCTCTTGATGGTGAATTTTCCTGGATTGACACAGTCAGCGGGAGTATTGCCTCTCAGTGTTGTTTGTGTTGGTGAAGTTTTCTTTCATGAACCACAGTTGCTGTTCCAGAATTTCTTATCCTGCTGCACTACAGCCAAATTTTCTTTCAGATTGGTCACCTACAGATCTTGCTCCTCAAAATGTGGTTCAAGTCTCTTGGTATTTATTATTTTTGTCCCATAACTGCTCCCGGATCATTTTGAAGCTTTTGATTTGATACCTTAGATTCAACTAATTCTATCAAAATGTTAGTCTTCTGTTTGTCCAGTACATTTTCCCCTCCGTAACATGTTCTAACAAACACCTAGCCTTTCAACTTTATCATTAAGTTTTATTTGAAGTCTGGACAATCTGCTTCACAGGTTGGGTTCTTTCATTAGACAATCGTTTCTGGCATTTATTTTTATGAAGGATTGTCTCATGAGTGATTTGTAGATCTTTGTTTGCAGTTTGTGTGGCTCTACCTGTTCAAGCCAATGTTTCTGCTACTGCTCCTGTTGAGTCTAATCTGTTTTACCTGTTAATTACTCCAAGTCCTCCTGCAAACCAGAAATCTTTTCATTTCACTGATGATACAGAGCTTATAGTTCACCTGTTTCTTTTCTTTCTCTTTCAGCTAATTGTGAGCTGAGTCGAGGTATGCCAAAAACCTCATCATCTGAGAAATTATATTCCCAAATTTGGATTTCCCAAACTAGCTTTTATTCTTCGTCTTTAATTTTTCTTTCCGTAACCAAAACCTGGGATTTCAGCTCCACTGATTCAGAAAAAGTCCAGTGTTCTGTTCCGCTAACATTCAGTTCAGCAAGTATTTCATGTATAGCCTGCTACAGTTTCTGTTGTGTCTCCGATGTTTGAGAGATCCTATTGATCGTGATTAGTCCAAGGTCACAGCATGCTGGTATGCCTTCAATTGCTGATTCAGCAGTGCCTACAATGTAGAACATCTTTGAGGAGCAGGCAGATTAATTGTACTTGCATTCTAGCACTTATAAACCTTCTCATGTTGTAGTTTCTGTCCTGGACTCCCATATTTGTGAATACACAGTATTTTTAGAATTCACAGGGGGTAGCACTTTGGCATTTGCGTCAGTTTTCAGAATTGTTACCAGTTTTCTGAGGTCAGGTAATTTGAATTTTTGCAATAGTTGATGACATTGATGTTTTCCATGAGATTGTGTTCACTGCTCTTTGCCTCATCTTGTATATTTTCAGATTATGGCTTTTTGCTTGCTTCATGTATACACCTCTGGCCGAATTCTTTATTGTCGTTTGAAGATACTCCTCATGTGTGGTCTTTTGGGTCAATGCCTGGCTTTTTGTAGCTGCATCGGCCTTTGTTTCAGTGCACTGCCTCGGCCAATAGCCTTAACTGGCATGTGCCTTGCAAAGCAGGAGAGTCTAGAAAGTTTAAAACAAAATATAAATGAAATTTGAAACACTGGTTATTTAATAGAGGATGAAACCACAACCTTTAGAACAAGAATTTTTACTAAACAGGAGACAACTGATGAAACACCAAATAATATTAACACAAGCATCAATTAACAGACAAATTTTGGATGAATATAGACAATAACTTATACCTTAAAGTGCAACTAAGTTAGATCCTAATAAATTGCCTTAATATACCTTTTAGATTTTAATGATCACCTGAGTCACAAAAATCTTCAAACTCTGTTTCCTCATGAGCAATTCTCAACTCATCTCCTCCTAGAAGCTTAAAATGATTCTCAACCAAAAATTTCACACCCCTAACCTGGTGTCCACATGCACAAATCAACACCACTTGCACGTATCTGAAGAATCTGCTCAATTCAGTCTGTCTGCGGTAAACCCAGCAATGCTATCCTCAGTAACAAAAGGACTGCAGCAACATGTTCCCAACTTCTGGATCTGTACAGTCAGTTTCAGTCTCTTCAATTTGCTTAAACTGTGTCAGTGGGATTCAACAGCTACTGCTGAGCTTGAGTTGACATTTATCCTTCGATGTCTTTCAACAGATTCCAGCTTTGATTCCTTACTGACTGGGAAGTTCAGGTTCATTTTTACCTTTTCTGCTTTTCTTTCAGTACAGCTTCGTTTTGAAGTAAATTGAGTTTGAAAATATAGAATCACTCGCATGTCATTTCCACATCCTTTACCAGGATTTTTGTTGCGCCATTATTTAATGTTTCCCAGGTCAGAGTCTGCTACTAAATAACTCTCGCACCAGCTACAGCCACAATGTAACTTTAAGAAGCTTCTGAAATTGCTGGCTATTCAAGATATCGGTCCCTGACTGATTTCTTCAGCCAATCAACAGCAGGATCACTGCTGGATCAAGACTAAAGTTGGCATGCAGCCTGCATTGCAATCAATGGGTGTGAGCTAATCACATATCTGAATCCCCAGACTTATTTGCAGTGCAATTGGATTTATCTCCCACTGGCTTCAGTTTCACTTCATGCTGCACTCTTGATGAAAATTGTGCAATACAACACTGAAACACGATAGATATTGATGAAAATTCAGCTTTTACTCCATGTTAAAGAGATTGAAAATTGCATTACACCAGAGTAAACAACTTTGTCCCACTGCATGAAATACTACTCATTATAAAACACACAGAATTAATTCAAGCTTTCTAAATGGCAACAGTTGAAGTGTTATTCATTAATAAAGTGAGTTAACAATAATTATTTCACTTTCATAGAATTCATGACACATTTAAATGTGGCCCACCATTATATCTTTAACCCATCAAGGGTTTGCAATAGCATCAGTTGATAGATTTCATAACAAGTAATTTCAACTTGAATGCATATTCTGTTTGTAGCCTTTTCAAACAGAACTCCATATGCTTCTTGGGAAAGAAGAAAGCAAAGCAATTAAATCTCTTAAGAATTCAAATTTTAGTGGGTTAGAAGGCAAATCAGAAATATTCAACCTGAAATAACTTATTTTAATTGTTCTGATGAGGTGTTGGGCAGAATCATATTGAGGCATAAGGGATCTTATCTGCATTTGGGAGAATCTGAGAGACTCCTGTGCTGCCCCTTCCACGTAAGGCCAAGCAAACCCACGTCAATCAGGCAGTTGGCAGGCATTCCCCTGGAGTCAGGACCTCGGCGATGGAACACCTGCATAGCAACAGTATCCAGCTAACTACAGGCCAGTAGGTGATTCGTTCAGCATCACCATGGAGGAGGACATGGTAGCTGGCAAGAGACCACCTTCCATTCCTTCCATCCAAGACGGGCTGCGGACAAAGGTAAATGATGTCGGGAGCCCAGATGGGCGATCTCAGGTTGAAGGTCTCAGGAAAAGGGGTTCAAGCATCAATTTTCAACATTTTTCTTCTTTAGTCATTTCATTCCCACTATCTGCTCCAGTCAAACAGTATGTCTCGTTTAGGAAGTGCAGATTGGCTTTCAGTGATGCTTACATCTGTGAATTTTGTTCTCCCTATTCATGGGTGGATCGAGTCAGCAATGACCTTAGTATTGGCTGCGCCGGTCAATCAAGAAGATAAACAGCAGAAAATGTTAGGTTTACATGTCACCTGCATGTAAAATGAGGGGGCGTGAGTTAATTGTGAAATAATGATTTTTGTGCTGGTTTTTGGGCCTTAATCAAATTTCTCAAAATAGAATTCTATGCAGCATTTTGTTCGATCTTGTTACTAAGCTCCAAAAAGGTTAATGTTTGAAACTGAATTAATCCCACCCAAACTGATGCCATAAAGGAAAGGGGGACAGGCCGAAAATATGTTAGAATCTTATGGAATGAAGATTAAAATCCATTGTTAACGTTTCGGATCCAGTGACCCTTCCTCAGAAGCAGACCTGAAATGTTAACTCTGATCTTTTTCTTCACAGATGCTGCCAGACCTGCTGAGTTTTTCCAGCAAATTCTGTTTTTGTTCCTGATTTACAGTATCTGCAGTTCTTTTGGTTTTTAACAAAATCCATTGGTCTCCCATTAGTAACAAGGTCTGTCTTACGAATGTAACGTACCTAGTTATCATCATGTAATTAACTAAACCTGGTTTAGGACAAGAGCCTCTTCCCATTGGTGGTTTTTCTCTATAAAGTTGGGTCTTTTGTTGACTGGGTCAAAGAGAATGGTGGCAGCAAATTGTCCCAAATGCAAGTTGATAGCGATAGGGATCACAGCACATTCAACAACCCTCTCCCCATTATCATATCGAACAGCTCTATTCACAATTAACTTTCTCTTTAGGCAAATTTTAATCTGCTTCAGCAGTTTGCCCCCTCATCTGTGTGTTGGCTAATTGCTTGTATGACACAAGATATTTAGATTCCTTGGAGGCTTTTACTATCATATCCAAATCTAAATTCTGTTAGCAATGAGAATCCTTTGGCCCTTTGAGCTACATCAGTTAGTGTATTTGTCAAATACTTTACACTTTAAGTCAATGTTAACCGCTGCCAAACAGAATTTACATTTAAAAGTTCAATCTCCCTTCTTTCAGGAAGCCGTTAATAGTTCACCTACAGCAGATGGTCAGATTGCTGGTCTGTGGTTTCTTATGTTGCAACTGTATTTTTTTTAATGTTTAACACTATGTTATTTCTAATCCTTAGGTACTAATTCAGTTTCCAAGAATTGTCCAAAAGATAGTTGATACGACTTACAAATGATTCCAATAACTACTCTTTTAAAGCACTTTGTATGTCTTTCTCTAACTTCCTCGGACTGTCAATTGGTTTCAGTACTTGCTCCATTCTTTCAACCCCTCCATACCATTGGCACACCCTTGCTCCTCCCCCAAAGCGACTGCCAGAAATTCAGCTTTCACTTTGGAATGACTATTGATAATTTATCCCATGAACACACGCAAAAAAATCCACAATGCCTTAACTATTTAATATTAGGTCACTATAACAGTGTGTACTTAGTTGGGCCATTTATTTCACCTTCTTACTATGTGATTAACATTTTCATTAATATTTCTTGCTCTCCTGAGTTCTCCTCTAATTTAGTGATGCTTAAGTAATTTCACCTTGTTTATTTTCAATTTTTCCTTTGTCATCAACAAGTCAGTTTTGGAACACACATCAATGTGATTGATTTATTTTAGGGAGAAGTGTTAACATGTTCTTTTCAAACAAGCTAATGCCAGAATTTAAACTGCATCTGTCCTTAGCATTACTTAGATCTTTGTATTACTTAGAAAGCTTCTTGCAGTTTCTTCCTTGTCATTGTACATTTTTTGAAAAAAATTCAAGCCTCCTGATTCTGACTCAACAAATGAACACCTAATATTTAGAAAGATGATCATGGTTGTTAGACGTCAGTCACCTCAGCTCCAGGACATCTCTATAAGAGCTCCTTGGGGTAGTATCACAGGCCCAACCGTCATCAGAGATAACAAGGTGTGGAGCTGGATGAACACAGCAGGCCAAGCAGCATCATAGGAGCAGGAAAGCTTGACGTTTCGGGCCTAGACCCTTCATCTGATGAAGGGTC
>JAHRHZ010000021.1:44820363-44900074 GCA_024137785.1 Ginglymostoma cirratum
TTGGCCTGCTGTGTTCATCCAGCTCCACACCTTGTTATCTTGAATTCTCTAGCATCTGCAGTACCTTTTATCCCCAACCATCATCAGCTGCTTCACCAATGACCTTCTCACCATCTAAGGTCAGAAGTGGGGATGTTCGCTGGTGATTGCACAATGTTCAGCTCTACTCACAACTCCTTGGACCTGAAGCAGCCCATCCTCATATGCAGCAAGACCTGAACAAGGATTGGTTTTGGGCTGATAAGGGACAAATGCCATCTGTTCCACACAAATGCCAGTCATTTCCAACAAGAGAGAATTCAACCATCACCCCTTGACATTAATGGCATGACCATAGCTGACTCCCCCACTATCTACATCCTGCAGGCTACTATTGACAGAAAGTGACTTCCCAAAGCCTTTTCACCATCTACAAAGCACAAGTTAGGAGCGTAATGGAATACTACCCACTTGAATGGATGGGTGCAACTCCAACGAATCTGTAGAAGCTTGACACCAACCAGGATAAAGCAGGACAAATCCTGCTCGATTGGCATCATATCAACAAACATCACTCCCTCCACCACTGACACTCAGTATCATCAATGCATTAAGATGCACTGTGGAAATTCACTAAGGATCCTTAGATATCACCTTCTAAACCCACAACCACTGTCATCTAAAAAGGACAGGACAACAGGCTCTTGGGAAGACTATCACCTGCAAGTTCCCCTCCAAGCCACACACTATCCTGACTGTTCCTTCAGTGTCACTGAATCAAAATCATCGAACTCTTTCTGCCAACAGTATTGTGAGGGACCTACATCAAATGGACTACAATGGTTCAAGAAGGCAGCTCATCTTCACCTTCTCAAAAGCAACTAGGAATGGACAATAAATGCTGGTGCAGCCAACAAAGCCCTTATTTCAGGAGTGATTGAAGGAAAAAAATCATTAATTAGGAGTTCATGTAATTTGATCCATTCCTTCACCCTTTAAAAGTGGCAAAAGAACTATCATCCGTCTTCTGTCATCATCACCATCAAATCAACAAGGACAACTGTGTCCTTCCCTTCTGTGTCAAGGCAAAAGTACTCTAGGAAATGATCAAGCAGGAATCAATTCATACTCATGAACATTTAAATCTACACATACCCTGTGCTTACAGTCTCATAACTGTGTTTACTTGTTTGATTTATCCTCTATGGGCAGCAACTTGGCACCTACTTCGCAGTATGTAAGTTCTCATATACCTTCATAAAACCTGCAATGATTGTAATGAGTTCAGCCAAGTAGACCTCATGGAATACACCTTTCCTGAATCAACCTGGTCCAATTAGGGAGCCTTGGCTGACTGATACAAACAGGAGTGTTAGACATCCTGTTCACGCTGACAGCTGGCTCTGAGGGAGCTGGATCAGTGTCAAGGACTTTCCATCTGTGCTTAAAGGGTGAGTTGGTGATGGGCTACCAGCCTCTATAGAGTTATTTCAAAACCCAGGTCAGCAAAGTTTCAGGAAGCTTCGCTCTTTAGCAGACTACAGAATATTACATATTGTTTGGTCACTTCAGGACTCTCAACTCTAAGTAGAAGAAAGTAATCCTTGGTCTTGGGAATCTGCTTAAGAAGGAGGAGGCATTAAATCTGAATGTGGAATGAAGGCCTTAGAGTCTGGGTCCAAAATTGAACTCTAGCTAAACAATTCTTAAACATTAAAGCTACTTGAGTTGGTGCTTTCTACATGAGTGGGGCTCACCACTAGGTTGGTTGCTTTTAACTGTTTGAAAATAAGCTAGTGTTTAGGAAAAATCTTCACAAGATTACCTGAGAATCTCAAGTAATTATCATTGTGAATAAAACCTGATGAAAGTACAGGAATAGTGGATATGATGATCAACCCTCAAGATAGCAACTACAAAAAGACAGGCTCAGAAAAAAAAAGTATAAGAAGGCATTTAGCAACTGAAAACTGCACTTCATTTGCCCATAATTTACATTTGAATTTACACTCATAAATTGGCACATGATGGAAAGAAAATACACTCCATTCCTTTAATTCAAAATATTTTAATCGGTATTTGTTTGTATTGGTTTTTGCACAATAAAGGATACTTTTCTTCACTAAGTGCCTAATTTGAATTTATTGGTAATTCAGTTTTTGTGTAAATATAACTGAATAATCATGAACAGTCTGTAGTTATGAAATAACTTTAAAAATCATGAAGTTCCAGACCTAAACAATTTTGAGGCAGTGTGAAAAAGGAAGAAGCGTATTGTGTTTTACGACACCTTAATTTTCACAAAAGCACAGCATTATAAATATGAATAAGTTGGCACTCTGGCCCTTTAATTACACACAGATATAAAAAGTGGGATCTTGTGCTCTCAGAGTTTAGGTGGGAAGGCAATTTCATTAGGCAGGATGCTATCGAACCTGAATCCTACATATTCCCAGATCCATAGGAATTAATTCCAAAACAGAGAAGCCAATGATCGGTATTCCAAACTACCACCAACTGAGGCCCTTAAGTGGCCAATTAAAGAGCGCCCATGTTACCAAGCCCACTGCCATTGGGTTTAAATTAGTGGCAAGTGGGCCTGGCACCATGCAGCACGCCTGGTAGATCAACCAGTGTGGACAGCAGCAGGGGTAAGTGATAGGTGGGGGACATGGTTCCTTGATCAAAAACAATCAATCTCTAAGCCCCAGAAACACCATCTTTCTGCACAAATCACTTGGCTTCTTTGTGATCCTGGGACTCCACCCAGTTGTAGTCACAGCCATCAACAGGAGGCCTTGCTAATTGATTTAGCAGGCCTTGCCTTAAAGAATCAGTGTGGGTCTCATAGCAGTTCTCATATGCTAACAATTCAGCCCCGTCTCCTCAACAAGATTCTGCCTATAAAATATTTCACTATCGAAAGAAGGCTGACTTAGTATGGATGTCTTAAATATAGAAATGCAAAGAAAGCCTTAAAAATGAGTTTTAAAGTGTTTTTTATTAGAGCAGAGGATGTTATGGGATACTTTGATAGAGAGTTTTAAAACGATGGAAGAAACTGGATGCTGTGTAGACAAAGATTAATTCCAATGATTTAACTTCTGTAGAATTTAGCTTTAACCATACATCACAATGTCCTAAGAAATTGAAGGCAATGAGGAAAATAATTTTTTTTAGACACAGAGGTTTTTGAGTTTGTGGAACTTATTAATTATTGATACAAAGACCACATCAACATTTAAGAAGAGATTGGATAGGTAGTTGAAGGCAATGGAAATGCAAGGTGCATGTGAACAGAGCTGACCCAGGATTGCTCCTGTGAAAGTTAAACAGCTGTCTGGGTTGAATGACTTGTATCAATGTTGTAATTTTCCTGCAGCTTTACACAACCTTAAATTTGAAGTTTTACTATAACAGTGAACACTGGTAGAATACACATGAATGAATACATCCCATCGCAGTTTTAATCTGAAGTTTGGCCTTTAATCAAATCAAACCCTTTGATTATATTCATCAGCATTTGGCAAATCTGAGATGCATCAGTCAACTCAACAATGAATTTAGATTTTTCTATGTGAGTTGCTATTATTGAGACTTACCTCCCAATTACCTTTGATGCAATGCCAAATTATAGAGTTTTAAATTAGGAAGAATGAAGCTAGCAAACGTTCTTTGACTATTGTATTTTTGCGATGGAATAAAAACAAGTAAAAGATGAAATACTGAAATGGATTTGGAGCTGGAATCATTTCATTGAACTCTATAATCAGCTGCTTTCTGGGAGTTTGGGAAATTCTACTGAAGTTGACAACAGCCTTTGAACAACTGCCAACTATAATATTTTTGGTTTCACTGAACTGCTCAAGGATATTTACTGAGTCTGCTGAGGTAAGGAAAACATTGACTTTGTATAAGAAACGTCTTACTGTGACTTTATCTTGCCACGAAGCTGCAAGGGAGAATAAGATCATATGACTTCTCATTGCTTTTTGTAATGATGTCTCAGCAGAATATCACACAGATAGGTTTAACCCCTTATTTAACAAACTCCAGAATACAAGGAGTCCCTGTTTAATGTTGTTGCATATTAACATTAGTAAGTTATTTGCACCAGAAACCCTGCTGAATGTTGTGAGATTTGTTTTTACATTGTTTAGGGAGTACATTACTGGACATAATTGATACCATTTTAGCACAACCTCTCCCTCTCTCAGTTTTGAGGCCACTCTCAGCTTTCTAACCTGTGACCTCTTTCAATATAGGCCACTATCCAATTTCTTCCATGTGGCACCCCTCCCACCAGAATGCCAATTGATCCAGTCATCACCTCCGGACACAATGCAGCTACTGACTGACAACATCCCTCTGAGAGGTCAGTACAGATCCAAGGACCTGCCTGAAGACCATGTAACCCTCCCTCCTGGTCTATGGGTCACAAGCCACCCTCCTCCCCCTCCTTCAGACTAAGCCTGGTGAATAATATCCACCCTCCTCACCAAAGTGGTAGCTGAAATGACAAGGTCCCCGTGGAGGACTGTGACTCACAGTGAGTGGAACAATGCAGCAGAGCCACCAAACTCTATCTGGGGAACAAATATCCACGAGGAGCAAATGCAACGAGCAATGGTCCAAGAAGACCTTGGAGGCAGCAGACCCAGCAAGAACAATTGCTACAGCTCCCCAGTAAGACAGCACAACACCAGCTATAGCCACAATGTGGTAAGGACCAACTGAAGGCACCAGCAGTTTGCCTACATCTTGATCAGTGAATCCATTGACAAAGACCTCGAATAGTGACATTCTGACTCTACAGTCAGGTGGTTCACTACAACAGTAGTGTTACATTTTTCATTTATAGAGGCATTTTTAAACTGTCTTTATCTTAACAGTTATTTCATTTACTAATGTAGGAATTTAATCATTAAAAGTACAGTATTTCAACTTAGAGAGTTACAAGCGTAATGTTTGAATTTTTTTCTCTGTTACTGAAGACCCTACAAACCAACTTCACTTTTAACGTTGAAAACTATGGGAATCAATGTTGTGCTTAGTCTTTTCTGTTAAATGCATGCTTATCAAGGATGCAACCTTAACTTTAATTGAGGACACGCTGTACTCCTCTTCCAAAATCATTTAATGCTTAAGAAGAAAGTCCTGAAAGAGAATTAAATGTTTAAAATGGTCTCACAAGAGTAATAGTAGATTCATTAAAAAATAAATAAAAAGGGTGAAGGTATTATTAAAGGGTAGTTAGGGGAAGTATTGAGAGAGATGAAGTAAAAGGATTTTGGCTGTGATTTCTCTTTTGTTTGCTGCAGTATGTCGTTTTAGTGAGCAATGACTGATTGGCGACTTACCTGAGGATTGAGAGACATCTCCAGTTCACTGTTGATGACTATTCCCAATCACTGGTTAATGAAATAATGAAAGGTTTGTTTCCCTTAATTACTTCAAAGAGTGGGAGCTTCAGAATTTCCCTGTGACGTCACACCGTCTACAAAGGAAAAGTGGCACTACTTAGGGAATGACTAATGTTGGCCTTTGAATCTTCACATCCAAGCCGTGTCCCTGGACAAAAATAGTTTCAACCACTAGAAAATAAAATTTAGGACTGGGATCTTTATATCCTGTGCACAGATAATTTCAATACCTCCTGATTAAAGCAAAGATCTTTTGTTCATTTATCTCTTTGATGCAGCTTCAAAACCTTACTTGGTCTGTTATATCGCAATCAGGAGGACCTAAGAATTCTTCCAGCCCACCATCACAATAATCTTTCAAACCAAATCAAGAGGAAGGCCCATGCATCACCAGGTTGACTATTCTTACTGTTTCGCCTTACAGCCCAAGACCAAAAAAAAATTTGCTGCCTAGTTTTCTAGAGCTAATGTTTATTTGTGTGAAAATTACAATTCTTAATATTAATGCCCAGTTTTAATAAGCCCAGTGTCATCCTTCTGAAGACAATGAGTTTAAATGAGCCTAAAATGCCCGCTGATAGTAAATTCTACTATAAACGTCACCTCACTTTTGGGCTTTGGCACAAATTATTGAATATCTTCTGGAAAATAATCAGAAAATTGTTTCACACAACTCAGCTTACTGCCCTAACCTGCGGAGTTTCTATTTCAGAAGAAGAGGGATGCAGATGATTTCATTCAATATTCAAAAAGGTTAGCTGTGAGATTGCCAAAGCGTTTTCCCGTGTAATATCAATTTAGCTCCAGAAATGCTGAGCATAGCGTCAGCCATTTCAAATTCTCTCCAGACTTGTTTGAAGAAGCTGATCGCAGAGAAAGCCTTTGACTGAAGGAGGAGAGAAAAAAAATGAATGACGCCTATCCTTCACTTGGCTCCACGTGGAACATACTTAGATTTTAACTGTTTTGAAGAGGCCTGCTTCCCATATCTTGAAGTGTTCTTTGAAGGTGCAAATAACAGGACAGATAAAGAGGAAACTGCAGAAGTAGTATATTTAAATTTCAAAACACATTCAAGAAGGTGTGATATAAATGGTTACAACACAAGAAAACAACTCACGATGTTGAGGCTGATACATAATTGTGGACAGAGGACTGGCTAGCTAACAGAAAACAAGAAGTCAAGCTATTTGTGTCCTTTCAGTAAAGTATGGTAGAATACCACATAGTGCTGGAGCCCAAGCTATTTATGATATTTATTAATGAGCTGGAAGGAATTAAATGAAGAAAAGGGGATCCCTGGATATTGGTGAGGCAGCAGTGGCAGCAGATTCTGGTTGAGGGGCAGGTGTGGGTTCAGCACACATCAGCAGCCCTTTGACGAGGTAGCCTCAGTGATATAGGGATGGCACCTAAAGAGTGGTGTCTCTAAGGTGGAGTGCAGGCATCAGCGATGTGGTGGAAGAGGGATGGCGGTGTAGGTGTCATTGGTGAGCTAGCCCAAGGCTCAGGATTCATGGTGGGGGTGGCAGAATGGAGGTGGACTCTTTCAGCTACATCTTTTTAATCCTTTTATTCTTAAACTATTCAAAATTGTGCCAGGCTGTGGCAACAGTTGAAACTTTTCATTGTATATTACTGTGTTTTTCGTTGTAGATACAAGTGAGAATAAATCATCGTTATCATCATCATTCAATTTAAATGACAGCTGGATTCGCAAATGTCATGAAGATAGATAGGAAAACAAGCTATGTCCGTAAATAGATTATGTGACAAAAATTGACAGATACTCCCAAAACTCACATGTCTTCATACGTACAGACAAGGAGGATCACCAGTTTGTTTGGGACAACATCAGGATCCTAGTACAAGCCAAACAGAGACAAGCACAGGAATTCCTAGAGGCCTGGTTCTCCACCAAGAAGGGCATCAACAAACACATAGAATTAGACCCTGTATACACACCACTGCAAAGAAAAAAACAGAAATGATGTAATCAGCTCCAACAGACCCCAGAGTTTTCATAGCAAGTGGGAAAATACAACAATGCTTCATCAGAGCCTGCACTGATGATATTACCCAGAAGGATAATAAAACGTCTGCAAACTAATGAATCAGCTTGGCGAGCAAACCAACCACAGCATCCACAACGCAAGCTACAAATCTACTCAAGAATAGTGTAGCCTATCCTTCAAAGGATCAATCAATGGCCCAAGCCAAACTTTCAAATACTGAATGGGAGACTTTAGCCTTGGCCTTTGCAAATCAGCATTTCCACAAGTACCTTTTGGAAAAAGCATTTGCTGCGGAAACCAATCACAAAATTTATCTGGCATAAACTATGGACTAGTTCGTGATCCAGATTTCAGCACTCATTCGTTACTGAGACATGTGCTACAAACCAGGCTGTTTCATGGGCACATCAGATAGGTGGATGGGTAACTAAAATTTTACAGCAGACTTTAGGACTCAGAAACTGTTGGCCTCTATCTGGATAGCAGATTCTTTAAAACAAAAGCAAAATACACCCCCAATCTGGGTGTATCAGCAAACATCATTACCTTTCAGAGATTTGTAAAGTTATTACTTTGCATAATTGTACATTCAAACACATTCTTATTTTCTTTCAATGTAACTTAAATAGTCCTGATTAGTTAAGGATACAACTTTTCAGTCAGAAAAGAAGGGAATGTTGTGGTATACGTTTGAAGTATGAATCTGAAATCAGTGTACATCAGACAAGACTTCTCAATTGAACATCAGGCAGAAGATAGGAGCAGTTTCAGAAACTAGATATGGAACTAACCATCTAGGTACTTTCATGTATAATGCTTTATCTCTTCAGTAAAGATGAATTTATCAAAGAAACTTACCAATCCTCTTCTGAAGAAGTCATACTAGACTCAAAAATTTAATTCTGTTTCTTTTTACAGATGTGGCCAGACTTGCTGAGTTTCTCCAGCACGTCCTGTTTTTGTTTCAGATTTCCAGCATCTGCAGTGTTTTGCTTTTATTCCAATCTGCTTCACCTGGTTGTTGTATATGTGAATGGCAGAAAACACAAGCTGAGCTGCATACTTCTGAATACAAAACACCATTGAATCACCTCACAAAGTTGGCCCAGCACAACGTGAAGGTACGTATTGTAACACAAAAACTGGAGACACATGTCAGTTAGTGAAACTGTCTCAGTCCATTCTTGTAGGTTTGTAAGGTGAGGACTAGTCACAAGGGACAAGTTGTAATTTAGGTTGTATTAAAGAAGACTGAACAATAAAACACATGACAAAATAAACAGTGATAACAAGGTGTGGAGCTGGATGAACACAGCAGGCCAAACAGCGTCATAGGAGCAGGAAAGCTTGACGTTTCGAGCCTAGACCCTTCATCAGAAATGACTTATGATGCAAATTTTATTAACTATACCCACGATGAACAGTGTGATTGGGGGAATGGGTTAGGGTGAGTTACAAGATCAATAAGAGGTTTTGTAACTTACTTTGGTGAGTTCATTTTTATTGGAGAGACCCTTCATCAGAAATGATTTCTGATGAAGGGTCTAGGCCCGAAACGTCAAGCCTTCCTGCTCCTATGATGCTGCTTGGCCTGCTGTGTTCATCCAGCTCCACACCTTGTTATCTCGGATTCTCCAGCATCTGCAGTTCCTATTATCTCTAATAATGTTGATAAACAATGTTGATGATTAAGTAAGTTTGCTTTCTGTAGGATTCGATTTTTTATGGAAAATATCAGTGCAGTTAATGTTTAATACCAGCCTATAAGCATTCAATCAGCAATCAAAGATGATACAGGCCACTGCAGTAACTTGACTTCAAACATGTCTTGACAACCTGATCTCCAGATCAGAAATAAGGGTAGTTTTAGATTTCAGATATGTAAATAACCCTCTGGATATGTTTTGCAAATTGGTTTATCTCTCCAATAAAAATGACCTCACCAAAGAAAGTTACAAAACCTCTTATTGATCTTGTAACTCACTCTAACCCATTCCCCCAATCACACTGTTCATCGTAGGTATAGTGAATAAAATTTGTATATTTCTTACAAAATGCTACCCAGATGCATGCTGTCTGCATCTGATGAATGTAAATGCTCTCACAGTGATTGTAAATTACAAATTATCTTCCGCTCCTTGAACGCCAATGACAACAGAATTAATCTAAATAAAGACTCACAACTGTGGTAATGTTTGTGATATTTATGTTAATTCTGCCTAAGCACCATTATAAACAGTTATTACTAATCAGGTTCATTTATTGCTATTGTGCAAATACATTAAGTTGTATTTGGCATTAATTTCTTAGGAATTATCGATACCAAGCGTTTACTCAATTTATGGAAATGAAACGTACTTGGAGATGACAAAACAATTATTTTCAAATCTGGAGCAAATCCCAGTCAAGGTCAAACATATGGAAACTCTTGTGGCATGCCAAAACACCCCAGTGAACATTCACATGCACATACTCACGAACAACCACAACCACATTTAAACAACATCTTTAACATAGTAGAACATCCCACACTCTGCAAACTCACAGCATATGTACTTTGGAACATAACAATCAAATCTCTATTCACTTACAGGCCCAAATATTACAGGACACTTAGTTGAGGCTTTGTATGTTCTGAGCTAGAGAAACTTGACCAGTTTGTCACAATTACAGACAAATGAGAACAAATACATCCTGAAAACAATTTTTCCCAGAAGAGTCACTTAATAGGATCCATAGAAAAACTCCATTATCACTAATTACACTCTTGAGTCACTTAAGTGATGGTCTCATTCCATCACTGAGCTTAACACTATAATTAATTAGGATACCTGTAACTAAGGAAGAAAGTTAGTTTTTGTCAGAATGTTTATACTGACAGTGTTCCAGCGCCCATTTTGCTAACAAATCTGATAAGATTCCAAAGCTGAGGTAGACAAATCTCCTGACGGAGGGTCTCCAAAGACCACTTTAAACTGTCTCGAACAAACTCCAGTCAAGGTGGTCTTCAATGCTGATTAATACTGTCCATAGTATGTACTGCATAACCTCAATGAAGAAACACAAGAGAATAAAAAAATCAGTTCCTATTTATTATGTGGGCAAATGACTCTTCTGACTTAAACCAAGTACATTTGGAATGAAGTAAGGGGAGCAAGAGTGCTTCAAATGGTGGAAAGGCACAAGGCAGATTTACATTCGGACTGGTGTCAAGCAGGGCCTGCATCATCACCCCAACACTGTTCTCGATCTTACCTCACTGCAATGCTTCACCTCACCTCGCCAACAAACTCCCCGCTGGGATGGAGCTAACTTACAGAACCTGTGGGAAATTATTCAACCTCCATTTTTGCAGCAGCAGCGGGAGCAGTGAGAGCGAGGACCAGGGGGCTGCTGGGAGGGTAAGTTTCCCATTTAAATACTTACCTTGAGGAATCAGCGGCCTCCATTTTTGCAGCAGCGGCAGCGGGAGCGGTGAGAGCAACCACCAGGGGGCTGCCAGGAAGGTAAGTTCCTCATTTTGGCAGCGGAGCTGAGTGGGAGCGGTTGAATTGCGCGCTGGGAAGGTGAGTGAACTGATATATTTGGGCAGTGGCTAAACCCGAGACCAACACGTGTAGTGTCTCCCACCCGCCTTCCTCCTCTGACCAAAATTAAAGACTCTGTGGTGTAATGATAAGGTAAGGCTTTTTTTTTATCGTGTGCTGGTAAGTAGAGTGATTGGTAAAATTTTTTTCATTTCATTTATCTATTATTTGATATTATAGTAGGACTAAGCTAAGCTTAAGAGTAAAAATGGCAGGAGATCCCAGACCCGTGTTATGCTGCTCTTGCTCAATGTGAGAACTCAGGGACGCGGCTGATGTCTCTGACTTCTACACGTGCAGGAAGTGTGTCCAGCTGCAGCTCTTGTTAGACTGCATGACGGCTCTGGAGCTGCGGATGGGCTCACTTTGGAGCATCCACGATGCTGAGGCAGTCATGGATAGCACGTTTAGCAAATTGGTCACGCCGCAAATTAGGA
Source organism: Ginglymostoma cirratum (assembly GCA_024137785.1). Taxonomy (NCBI): domain Eukaryota; kingdom Metazoa; phylum Chordata; class Chondrichthyes; order Orectolobiformes; family Ginglymostomatidae; genus Ginglymostoma; species Ginglymostoma cirratum. The sequence continues at coordinate 44,831,805 of JAHRHZ010000021.1, forward strand.
TTGCTGAGGGAGAAAGGGAATGGGTGACCAAAAGACAGAGAAAAAGCAGGAAGGCAGTGCAGGTGTCCCCCGCGGTCATCTCCCTCCTGTTTTGGATACTGCTGGGGGAGATGGCTCACCAGGGGAAGGCAGCAGTAGCCACCATGGCTGGCTCTGCTGTACAGAAGGGTGGGAAAAAGAGTGGAAGGGCTATAGTCATAGGGGATTCGATTGTAAGGGGAGTAGATAGGCGGTTCCGTGGTTTGAAAATGAGACTCCCGAATGGTATGTTGTCTCCCAGGTGCACGGGTCAGGGATGTCTCAGGTCGACTGCAGGACATTCTGAAGGGGAAGGGTGAACAGCCAGCTGTCGTAGTGCACAGAGGCACCAATGATATAGGTAATAAACGGGATGAGGTCCAACAAGCAGAATTTAGGGAGTTAGGGGCCAAGTTAAAAAGTAGGACCTCAGAGGTAGTAATCTCAGGAATTGCTACCAGTGCCACGTGCTAGTCAGAGTAGAAATGAAAGAATAGGCAGGATAAATGAGTGGCTTGAGAGATGGAGCAGGAGGGAGGGGTTCAGATTTTTGGGACATTGGGACCGGGTCTGGGCGAGGTGGGACTATTACACATCGGACGGTCTGCACCTGGGCGGGACCTGAACCAATGTCCTAGGGGGTGCTTTTGCTAATGCTGTTGGGGAGGGTTTAAACTAATGTGGCAGGGGGATGGGAACCAAATGAGGAGGTTAGTAGACAGTAAGGAGGTCGTAAGTAAAGCCTGTAAGGAGCTAGATAATGAAGTCAGTGTGACTAAGGGGAAGAGTAGGCAGAGGGCAGATGATGAACACAAAGGGACAGGTGGTCTGAGGTGCATTTGTTTTAATGCGAGAAGTGTAGCAGTTAAGGCAGATGAAGTTAGGGCTTGGATTAGTACCTGGGAGTATGATGTTATTGCTATTACTGAGACTTGGTTGAGGGACGGGCAAGATTGGCAACTAAATATCCCAGGATATAGATGCTTCAGGTGGGATAGAGAGGGAGGTAAAAGGGGTGGAGAAGTTGCATTACTGGTCAAAGAGGATATCACAGCTGTACTGAAGGAGGGCACTATGGAGGATTTGAAAAGTGAGGCAATATGAGCAGAGCTCAGAAATAGGAAGGGTGCGGTAACAATGTTGGAGCTGTACTATAGGCCTCCCAACAGCGAGCGTGAGATAGAGGTACAAATGTGTAGAACAGATTATGGAAGGATGTAGGAGCAACAGGGTGGTGGTGACGGGAGATTTTAATCTTCCCAACATTGACTGGGATTCACTTAGTGTTAGGGGTTTAGATGGAGCAGAATTTGTAAGGAGCATCTAGGAGGGTTTTCTAGACCAGTATGTAAATAGTCCAACTCAGGAAAGGGCCATACTGGACCTGGTGTTGGGGAATGAGCCCGGCCAGGTGGTTACAGGGCGTTACTTTGGAAATAGTGATCACAGTTCTGTAAGCTTTAGAATACTGATGGACAAAGACGAGAGTTGTCCTAAAGGAGGAGTGCTAAATTGGGGGAAGGCCAACTATAGCAAAATTCGGCAGGAGCTGGGGAATGTGGATTGGGAGGAGCTCTTTGAGGGTAAATCCACATTTGATATGTGGGAGGCTTTTAAAGAGAGGTTGATGAGGGTGCAGGACAGACATGCCCCTGTGAAAATGAGGGATAGAAAGGGCAAGATTAGGGAACCATGGATGACAGGTGAAATTGTGAGACTAGCAAAGAGGAAAAAGGAAGCATACATAAGGTCTAGGCGACTGAAAACAAACAAAGCTTTGGAAGAATATTAGGAAAGTAGGACCAATCTGAAATGAGGAATTAAGAGGGCTAAAAGGGGTCATGAAATATCTTTAGCAAAGAGTGTTAAAGAAAATCCCAAAGCCTTTTATTCATACATAAGGAGCAAGAGAGTAACTAGAGAAAGGGTTGGCCCACTCAAGGACAAAGGAGGGTAGTTATGCGAGGAGTCAGAGAAAATGAGTGAGATTCTTAACGAGTACTTTGAGTCGATATTCACCGAGGAGAGGGAGGTTGAGGTTAGGAATAGATGTTTGATTACTCTAGGTCAAATCAGCATAAGGAGGGGTAAGTTTTGGGTATTCTAAAAGGCATTAGGGTGGACAAGTCCTCAGGTCCGGATGGGATCTATCCTAGGTTACTGAGGGAAGCGACAGAGGAAATAGCTGGGGCCTTAACAGATATCTTTGCAGCATCCTTGAGCATGGGTGACATCCCGGAGGACTGGAGAATTGCTAATGTTGTCCCCTTGTTTAAGAAGGGTAGCAAGGATAATCCAGGTAATTATAGACCAGTGAGCCTGACGTCAGTGGTGCGGACGCTGCTGGAGAAGATACTGAGGGATAGCATCTATTTACATTTGGGAGAAAATGGGCTTATTAGTGATAGGCAGCATGGTTTTGTGCAGGGAAGGTCATGTCTTACCAACTTGATAGAATTCTTTGAGGAAGTGACAATGTTGATATATGAGGGAAGGGCTGTAGATGTCATATACATGGACTTCAGTAAGGCATTTGATAAGGTTCCCCATGGTAGGGTGATGGAGAAAGTGAAGCCGCATGGGTGTAGTGGAAGGGAGTTTCTCAAAATGGAGAACTGTGACCAGTGGTGTTCCACAGGGATCCGTGTTGGGACCACTGTTGTTTGTGATATACATAAATGATGTGGAGGAAGGTATAGATGGTCTGATTAGCGAGTTTGCAGATGACACTAAGATTGGTGGAGTAGCAGATAGTGAAGGGGACTGTCAGAGAATGCAGCAGAATATAGATAGATTGGAGAGTTGGGCGGAGAAATGGCAGATGGAGTTCAATCCAGGCAAATGCGAGGTGATGCATTTTGGAAGATCCAATTCAAGAGCAAAACTATACAGTAAATGGAAAAGCCCTGGGGAAAATTGATGCACAGAGAAGTCTGGTTGTTCAGGTTCATTGTACCCTGAAAGTGGCAACACAGGTCGATAGAATGGTCAAGAAGGCATATGGCATGCTTCCATTCATCGGACGGGGTATTGAGTACAAGAGTTGGCAGGTCATGTTACTGTTGTATAGGACTTTGGATCACATTTGGAATACTGCGTACAGTTCTGGTCTCTACATTACCAAAAGGATGTGGATGCTTTGCAGAGGGTGCAGAGGAGGTTCACCAGGATGTTGCCTGGTATGGAGGGTGCTAGTTATGAAGAGAGGTTGAGTGGATTAGGATTATTTACATTAGAAAGATGGAGGTTGAGGGGGGACCTGGTTGAGGTCTACAAAATCATGAGAGGTATAGACAGGGTGGATAGCAAGAAGCTTTTTCCCAGAGTTGGGGACTCAATTACTAGGGGTCATGATTTCAAGGTGAGAGGGGAAAAGTTTAATGAAGATATGCGTGGAAAGTTCTTTACGCAGAGGGTAGTGGGTGCCTGGAATGCATTGCCAGCGGAGGTGGTAGAGGCAGGCGTGATAGCTTCATATAAGATGTATCTAGACAGATACATGAATGGGCAGGGAGCAGAGGAATACAGATCCTTGGAAAATAGGTGACATGTTTAGATAGAGGACCTGGATCGGTGCAGGCTTGGAGGGCCAAAGGGCCTGTTCCTGTGCTGTAATTTTCTTTGTACTTTGTTCTCCCCGCCTTCAAGCCAAAATGTAAAGTCGTCCCAACCAGCGTCATCGAGCTGCAGTACACAGATGACGTTTGCATATGTGCAATCTCAGAGGACATGCTCCAAACCATCATCAGCACGTTTACCATGGTATATGTGAGCCCTGAGCATCTGCAGGATGAAGGTCCTCCACCAAGCTGGCCCAGCTTTACAGAGCGAATCCTCAATCATCAAGGTCCATGGGGAGGCCTTAGAGAGTGTTGACCACTTCCAATACCTCGGGAGTGTCCTGTTGGACAAAGCAGCTGTTGATGAAGAGATTTAGCACCACCTCCAGTGTGCTAGTGCAGGCTTCAGCTGCCTGAGGAAATGGGTGTTCGAGGACAACAACGTCAGATCCGACACCAAGATCATTGTTTCCAGAGCTGTGGTGGTTCCTGCCCTCCTATATGACGTGGACTAGTATCACCAACGCGGCCTGTGCCAGTTCCTGCAAATCCGCTGGGAAGAAAGACGCACCAATGCTAGCATTCTCGACCAGGCCAACATCCCCAGCATCGAGGCACTGACCACCCTTGATCGGCTACGATGGGCTGGGTACATCATCCGCATGACCAACACGAGACTCCCCAAGCAGGTGCACCACTCCCAGACCACCCCCAGATGGACAGAGGAAGCGCTTCAGCGATACCCTCAAGGCCTCACCGGCAAAGTGTAACATTCTCACAGGCACTGGGAATCACTAGCCCAAGGTGGTCCAAAGCGGAGGAGGAGCATCCGGGAAGGCATGAATCACCTCAAGCCTTGCCATCAGGAAAAAGCGCAAGCCAGGTGAAAACAACGAAAGACACGTGTTGCCACACCAATGCCCCCACAACATCGCTTCCTATGACCACTTCCTGTCCCAAGTGTAACAGAGCCTGCGGTAGCCGCATTGGTCAGTACAGCCACATATGGACTCACCCTAAGAGTGGAAGAGAATCATCCTTGTCTACAAGGGAATGCCGATGATGAACGATGATGATATATTTACCCTATGATATGTTTGAAGGTTTATGTGATGCAGTGGTAGTGTCCCTACCTTTGAGCTAAAGGGCCTGTGTTCAAGTCCCCATAACACCAGAGATGTGTCATTATACTTCTGAACAGGTTGATTAAAAATATTGATGATGTGTTTGTCCATCTTCAGCAGTGATTGTGTACCTTTCCAATCTCCCCACCAGTGCCTCTCCTTCCGATAGAAGAAATATGATTGTGAATTGATCCCTATGTGTTTGAGGCTGAATTTGAAAACAGCTTGAACAAGTAAGTTGCAATGACGTGAAGACAGTTTAAAACCAATGGTCTGTGTATTTTCCAAAGAGATTTCTAAGGCATGGTATCATCTAGAGTAATGAGCAGCATTAATATTAAATCTATTTGTTTTCAGTAGATTTGCTAAAGTCCATAGCGCTCATCTATCCTATGAAAATAAGTGATTTGAATACATGGAAACTGAACCAAATGTTAAAGTATTTGAACAGACTCGATTATTTAATTTTTCAATAAGACCACATATCTGCTGTAGTGTTGTTCCTCTCTGTTTTTTTCTGGCAAGCTATGTGCCATGTAAGCAATAGAATGAGTGATAATTAGAAATGCCTATGCTGTACAAATCACAATGGATACAATTGATGGTGTTGGTTCTCAGTGTGTACATGCAACTCTAGAACCAGATCCCGCTTCATCCTCTGAAAAAAATTGTAACTGGATTATTAGAAACAACATACTTCTTTATTTAGTCATGGAATGGGGTAAGCACTGGCTAGGCCAGGAATTTATTGCCCATCTCTAAATTCCCAGAAGACAGTTTAGAGTCAACTACATTGCTGTAAGATAACAAGGTGTGGAGCCGGATGAACACAGCGGACCAAGCAGCATCAGAGGAGCAGGAAAGCTAACGTTTCGGGTCAAGACCCTTCTTACATTGCTGTAAGTTTGGAATCACATGTAGACCAGCCCAGGTAAGGATAACAGTCAATCATCACTCCCCAAAGGATTTCAGTTAATCAGCTCGGTTTTAAATGACAAGCAACAGTGTTTACATGGTCACTACTAGGCAAACTTTTTATTCAATTCATATTTCACCATCTGCTATATGAAATTCAAACCCATGTCCCCTAAATATTAGCCGAAGGTTTTTGACTTACTAGCATACCACACTTTCATACCACCATAATACCACATCATCTTCCTTTCTATACACTGAAGTCAGATTTATTCTGACCTTCCTATGAACATCATTATTTTTCTGATAGGTTCCACTGTAGCCACATGTCTAATTTTAGGTGAATAGGCCCTCAGTTAAAAACTAAAAGAAAAATCAAAAGGATTCAGATAGAAACAGTGGAAATTTTCTGATCACTGAAAGTTTTATTTTTCTGCTTTCAAAACGATCCAACATCAAGATAACCAGGTGTAGAGCTGGATGAACACAGCTGGCCAAGCAGCATCAGAGGAGCAGAAAAGCTGGCATGTTGGTTCTGGAGTCTTCTTCGGAAATGGCGTTTCTGAAGAAGGGTCCAGACCCGAAACTCCAGCAGTATAGTAATTTGAAAAACATTCTCATTTGTGAAATAACTCCGCAGAGGCCAGTATCCCGTCACCAAGTCATCCTTTATTTACAAGTGGAAAGCCCTTGACACTGATCCAGCTCCCTCAGAACCAGCTGTAAGAGAGAACAGAACCTCTGACACTCCTATTTATATCTGTCAGCCAGGGCTCCCCGATTGAGCCAGATTAACAGCTCTAATCAGGGAACTCATATTCGATGAGGTCGACCTGGCTGATTTTGTTACAATCACTACAGTTGGATGTTCTTACCTTATACCCACACTTGCAGAGTTCAAACTTGAGAGTCAGCAAGATAGATACTGCAAGCAGGCAACGGTTAAATTCTAACAACTCTACGTCGTAGAGTATTTAAGGAAGTGACCCTAGGAAGAACTGGATGCTTTGTTGGGCATCTTCCAAGCTTGTTTAGACTCTGGAACAATTCCAAAGATTGGAGGGTAGCTAATGTAGCCCCACCATTTAAAAATGGGGGTAGAGAAAAGCAGGAAACTATAGTCCAGTGAGTCTGATGAGGGGAAGATACTTGAGTCTATTATCAAGGATATTGTAGCAGAGCGCTCAGAAAACAGTAGGAGAATCAGGCACAGTCAGTATGGATTTATGCAATGGAAATCATGCTGGACAAATCTGGAATTTTTCAAGGATGTAACTAACAGAGTTTATTGGGGGAGCCAGTGGATGAGCTATCAGAAGATTTTTGAGGTCAATGTGTCAAATTAAACTGCATTGGATTGTGGGCAGTGTATAGAAAACTGATTAGCAGACAGGAAACAAAGAGCAGAATACAATGGATCTTTTTTTCTGAATGGCAGGCAGTGACTAGTTGGGCACCACAGGGTTCGGTACTGGACCCCAGCTATTCAAAATATATGTTATTGATTTAAATGAGGGAACTAAATGTAAGAATGCAACATTTTGTGAGGCGGGTGCAGAGATTTTGCAGTTTGATTTGGGTCAGCTGAGTGAGTGGGCAAGTATGGCAGATACAGTATAATGTGGACAAATGTAAGGTTATCCATTTTGGTAGCAAAAGTAGGAAAGCAGACTATCATTTGAATGGCTGTTAGTTGGAGAGGGGAATGTTAATGAGACTTGAACGTTCTCACACACCAGTCATTGAAAGTAGACAGTAAAGAAATCGAATTGTATGTTGCCCATCATAATGAGAAGATTCAGGAACAAGGATACCTTGCAGCAATTATACTGGGCTTTGTTGAGGCCACACCTGGAATATTGTGTGAAGTTTTGATCTCCTTATCCGAGGAAGAACATTCTTGATACAGAGAGAGTGCAGGAAATGTCTACCAAGTTGTTTCCTGGGATGGCAGGACAGATGTATGAGGAGACACAGAGTTGATTAGGTTTGTATTCACTGAAGTTTAGAAGAATGAGAGGGGATCTTATGGAAACCTGTGAAATTCTATCAGGACCAAGGAGGTTAGATGCAGGCAGGATGCTCCCAATGGCAGGGGAGTCCAGAATCAGGGATCATTGTTTAAGGATAAGGGGGTAAAACTTTTAGGGCTGATATGAAGAGAAATTTCTTCACCCTAAGAGTGGTGAGCCTGTTGAATTCACTACCACAGTAAGTGGTTAAGGCCAAAACATTATGTGTTTTCAAGAAGGAGGTAGAAACCGCTTTTATGGCTGAAAGGATCAAGGAATATTGGGAAGGTGGCCTAGACAATTGAAATCAGTGTTCAGGCATGAGCTTATTGAATGGTAAAGCAGGCTCGAGGGGCTGAATGGTCTACTCATACTCATTTCTTATGTATTTCTATATAACTGGTCCAGTTCAGATTCTGGTCAATAGTAACTATGCCAATAATGGAGTGCTATTAAATATCAAGGACCTGTAGTGCATTTCCATTTGTTGGAGATGTTTATTGCCTTTGTGTATTACAATTATTGTCTGACATCTTTCAAACCAAACCTGAATTTTGACCAAGTCTTATTGCCAGTGGGCATGAACCTATTGCATTTTTATCATAGGTGACAGATACAGAAGGGTCCAGAGGTGGTGAGTGCCTGGAATGGGCTGCCAGAATTATTGGTGGAGGCGAGTACAATTTTGTCCTTTAAGAAGCACGCGAATAGGTAGATGGATGGGACATGTACAGAGGAATATTGACCAAATGCAGATAGATGGGACTAGTTTAATTGTGAAAACTGGGTGGCATGGACAAGCTGGGCCAAAGGGCCTGTTTTCATGCTGTAAACTACTATGACTCGATGACTATGACTCTATTTAGCATAGCCTATTGCCGTACAACACAATTCAGAGATTCCTCAGTGGGTGGACAGAGCTTTGTCTCTACAAAGATTGTGTGGTGGCCACTCCTGTCAATCATTGTGGATTGGTGAGGACGAGGTTAAATAGGCTTTTGCTCATATTAGTTCTCTGTTGTCAGCCTAGCCTGACAGATATACGAGAGACAACTTTGCAATGTTGGCTGGGCTGGCTGCGACTTTATTTTCATTCAGACTGACAGAGTTTAAATTTCCGAATGCCTTGGTGGGATTTGAGTCTAGGAGTCTATTACAACCACTATGTTACTGTGCTTGGGATGTTTTATACTCAACAGCAGATCCACAATACACGATATCAAAAGCAATAAATCATTTACCAATTTTATTTTAGAAAGTCCGGCAACTTCCCCTTTAATTAAAATAGAATTGTTGATTTTTTTTCTTCCATAACTCTTAACCTGCTAACAAGCATAAGGAAATGCACCTTTAAAAGCAATTCTGCAATTAATTACAAAATATGACATTTTGTTTTCGTTAATGAGGCACTTCCTGATCTCAGTACTTCTAGAGTGTGTGTGTAAATGAGATCCAGGCTTCAATTTGACAAAAAGAAGACACAACGTTTCATTTTGGTCAGAGAGTTTCATCATTAGCAAAGAATTAAGCATGTGACAAAATCCAACAAAAATACGTTCCTCATCAGCCTTGGCAGACTATAACATAAGGCCCAAGAGAGATCCTAGCTTTATTTACTCCTCTGATGTTAAATCACTCTACCCAAGGTCGGTTATTTCCTCAACTGTAAAAAAGATGACATTTTTGGCATCTTTAAAATATTTACAGAGTTGGTGTATTTAAATTTCAATTACTATGTAGTTATGGTAAGCTTTAGCACAAACTAACAGTAAGGAGGCAATGGCTTAGTGGCATTATCTGGACTGTTAATCAAAAGACCCAGATAATGTCCCGGGGACCTGGGTTCAAATCCCACCTTGGCAGATGGTGGAAATTGAATTCAATAAATATCTGGAATTAAGAATCTGATGATGACCATAAATCGATTGTCAGGGAAAAACCCATCTGGTTCACAAATGTTCTTTAGGGAAGGAAACTGCCATCCTTACCTGATCTGGTCAAATGTGACTCCAGAGCCACAGCAATGTGGGCAATTATGGTTGGGCAATAAATGCTGCCTAGCCAGAGACACCCTTATCCCGTATTAATGAATTAAAAAAAACTTTAAAGAAGTGTGACTGCTATATTTCACAAGTAATAGTTGTAATAGTCAGTGGTAGGCGTCATGCGTTGTGACTGACAGTGATAGCCCTGACCACAGATGAAGAACACTAGCCTGAAGCTGATTGATGTTTTGCCTTTTAACAAATCTCTGTTACCTCCTCTTGTCATTTCATTTGTTCTCTGTATTTCCCACTTCCCTCCTGAGTGTTTGGCTGCATGCATTCCGGTCAGCAGCATGGACTCCTTTGCATTCCTGGTGGACATGTGACCTCACCTGCAGATGTCCAGACATGAATGACCATGCAGATGTGGATAAAACAAGCTTGCCATAGAACCCATCCAGGGGAAGATGGCCCTCATCCATTTGGCTCACATAACCCAGCCAAAGGACATGACATGAGTCACCACTGACCCAAGAGGCCAACATGCTAGGGATTCCTGCACTCTAGTGTACTTTGGTATTCAGCACTATGTCCTTCCAGGAGATGTCCATTATTCACCTGAGGCAGTGGAGATAGAAGTTATTTAGCCTCTTTTCTTGCCTTGCATATGTTATCCATGTGTTGCTGCTGTAGAGAAGGGTGCTGAGTACACAGACCTGATACGTCTGTTTCACTGGTTAGTTTGCTGTTGGTCCCTACTCAACCTCTCTTTGGTATGAGAGCCACAGACTTGAGAATTTCGGTGCTGATATTGATATCAAGGGTCAGGTTACTGGTGGTTTTTATTTTATTTGTTTATAGAATGTGAGCATCACTTGTTGGACCAGAATTTATTGCCTGAATTTAATTGTCCTTGAACTGGATGTCTTGATAGGGTTATTTCAGAAGGAAATCAAGAATCAACCACATTGCTATAGACTTTAAATCACATGTAGGCTAGACTCTAAGGCCTTTCACAAGGTTTCACATGGTAGGCTAATTAGTAAAGTCACATCACATGGGATTCAGGGAGAGCTTACCAATCGGATACAAAATTGGCTTGAAGGTAGGAGATAGAGGGTGGTGGTGGAGCGTTGTTTTTCGGACTGGAGGCCTGTGACCAGCGGTGTTCTGCAGGGCTCAGTGCTGTGTCCACTGTTGTTTGTCATTTATACAAACGACTTGGATGAGAATATAAGAAGCATTGAATTGAGTTGAATTGAATTAAATAGTTTATTAACACTTGTGCTTTACGGTGAATGATACAGTAAAATACAGTGAAAAGCTCCAGTTGTCGCCGCAACCCGGCGCCATTTTGAATAGTTTAAGTATAATAAGAATTAGAGATATAACTGAGAGACAGTCTATTTGCCAGCTGCGCTATGGGTTCTGAGCCCTGAGCTGGCTAAATAAAGGCAGCTGCGCTGTCACCTCTCCTCCACCACCTCAACATTGCCCACACCCGCTCCACAACCAGGAATCTCCAGCTCTAAGCCTACAGCAGCCAGGAGCTGCTGTCACCGCTGCCTCATTGATACCAGGAATCACTGGCTCTGCTGTCACCTCGATGATGCCAGCATGGTTAGTAAGTTTGCAGATGACACCGAAATTGGTGGTATAGTGGACAGTGACGAAGGTGATCTAAGAGTACAAATGGATCTTGATCAACTGGGCCAATGGGCCAAGGCGTGGCAAATGGAGTTTAGTTTGGATGTGTATGAGGTGTTGCATTTTGGTAAGACAAAGAAGGGCAGGGCTTACACAGTTAATAGTAGGGCATTGGGGAGGGTTGTAGAACAGAGAGACTTAGAAGTTTAGGTACATAGTTCCTTGAAAGTTGCATCACATGTAGACAGGGGGTAAGGAAGACATTTAGCACACTTGCCTTCATTGCTCAGCCCATTGTTTATATGAGTTCAGACACCATGTTGTGGTTGCACAGGATGTTGGTAAGGCCGCTTTTGGTGCACTGTGTACAGTCCTGGTCACTCTGCTATAGGAAAGATATTATTAAATTGGAAAGGGTGCAGAATAGATTTACAAGGGTGTTACCAGGACCGGAGGGTTTGAGTTAAGAGGAGAGGCTGGACAGGCTGGGTCTTTTCTCACTGAAGCGTAGGAGGTTGAAGGTTGAGCTTATAGGGGTTTATAAAATCATGAAGCCATGGATAAGGCGAATTGCAAAGGCCTTTTTCTTCGGGTAGAGGAGTTCAAAACTAAAGGCCATATTTTTAAGGAGAAAGATTTAAAAGGCATCTGAGGAGCAACTTTTTCACGCAAAGGGTGATTTGTATATGGAATGAACTGCCAGAGGAAGTGATGGATGCAGGTACAGTTACAATGTTTAAAAGTCATTTGGACAGGTACATGAATAGGAAAGGTTTAGAGGGATATGGGCCATATGCAGGCAAGTGGAATCAAGTTTAGTTTGGGAAACTTCGTCAGCGTGGATGAGTTGGACCGAAGAGTCTACTTCTGTGCTGTATGACTGACTCTACATCTTCCCTCTTCCTTAAAGGAGATTAGTGATTCACAAGGGATTAAATTTGAATTACACCATGTACCATTTTGGGATGCAGAGCCATACTGAGGATATTATATATCCCCAAAACTTCATTCTGCGACTCTGGATTGTGATTCCCGCGACATTACCACTGTGCCATCAACTCCCCCAGGTCACACAAGTCCGTTAACAACCTCCAGAATGAGGTCATCAATGTTAAGGTAAAATGAAGACCTTTACATCTTACGGGACCGTAACCTTGGCCTTCCTGATGTAGATTGTCCGTCTAGATTTGTGGGCCAGTGAGAACAGATTTACAAATGAACTTCAACATGGAATGGCTGCCTGGCCTCATCAGGAAACAGCAACTCACAGACGCGCTTATTTTAGTGTGCAGTCTAGCAAAGTTGAACAGCTTGCTGTCATCTCTAGAGTGCAAGTAGACACTTTAATTTAACTCTCCAAAAGCATGGTATAGCAGCATGGAGAAGCATTTTCCAGAGAGTTGGCATCAGATTTTATAGATATGTGTAAATTTAAATGTAATGCTGTCACATTAAAATATGTTACAGCAAATCCTGAAATATTTCTGTAAAAAAACAGAGGAAAACCAAGGCTATTCTTTACATATTTTACTTCTTATTCTTGATGAGATTCATTTTTCTCTGAAAACATGTACATTTACATATATACATAATGGTTGCAGATTTATTTTATTTAAGCAATAAAGGTTTTGCAAAACAAAAAGGGTCACTTACAAATCACAGTTGAGACAAAGATTGTGGAACTGTGAACAAACTAAAGAAACTTACATATTAAGACATTAAGGCCTTAAGTGTCTCATAAATCACATCTATGCTTTACCGGCTTGCACATACCCTCTTGAAAAGAAAAAGTAACAAGGCTGTTTTTTACATGAGAACAGTATAAGATTAAAGGGGCACTCAGGTCCCTTTGCCTGATTCTCATCTTTCTCCTCACTTTTAATTGGATCACTTTAAAAAATACCCTCTTGATTGCAACCCTTTATGGTACAGCTTTAATGATTTGCCATCCTTCATTGCTTTATTTTTAATTTCATTTTCTCATTACATATCATGAATCAAATAAATTGTATTAATTCTAGTTAGATGTGCCTCACACCATTTGCTAAGCATCTGGGGTTTCTGATTATTCAGCCAAGTATTTTGTCAGTTGTAGTGTCGACCTGTGTGCTGACTCGAAGTAGTTTTCACATTGCACCAACGCACAATCTGCATTGTAGCCACACTCTGTCAAGTGATCTGAGCGTGACGTCATTTCATAGAAGTGGTGTGAGATGACTGGCAGAGGTGCTGTTGTTGGATCTAACTTTTGTAACACTGGTGCAGAAAATCAATGGAAATTACTGAGACATAGGAGGCAGTCCCCATGCTCTGAAAATCCTTGGAACTCAACTCTTCATGTGTTACTCCAACTCACACCATGTCCTGTTCAGCTACTCCTTCTGCACTTGCTGATCTACATTAGCTCTTGGTTTATTCAAACCTCGCCAGGACCACACTTTTCCTCATCACCGTAGCTATCCCACCCCTACAATTCCCTAGACACAGTCTCTAATTCAGGCCTCTTTCATACCATTGATTTCTATTGCTCCCTCTGCAGCAACCAGCTTTCAGCTATCCATGTGCAATGTCCCTAGCCTTCTCATACTTTCTGTCTCTCTTACTCTCTCTCCCCCTTTCACCTTCTTTGTCACTTATTATAAATCATAGGAGCACACATATCTCATACGTATTCAAATATCAGATGTTGTCTATTAACATTCCTATGAATACATTGTTTTACTATATTAAAGGTGCCATATAAATGCAGGTTGCTGTTATGGATTGAGGAAAGTAGGTCATAAAATGGAGAACTGAGCCACAAATCACCAGAGCCAATGCAAGCCAAATCGAGAGAACATGCCAGACAGAGATCATGGGTCACTGCCTGAGCTCTCTATTGGAGCATTTCCAGAATAGAACGTATATTTTCAACATAGATCATTTAGACTTAACTTCCAAAAGCACCTGGACTATATCACAGGATAAATGCTTACATCTCTTCTGTGGCAGATATCAAATATCTGATTCTAATGCTGGAAGATGTTACCATTTTAAAAACTCAGGTTAACCAGATTAGACAGCAGCATCAGTGGAATAGTATGATTTAATTGGGAACAGTATAATTTAATGGCTGCCTTCCTCTGCAATCCTCTGAAAGTAGATTCGCACTTCAGAAAAGTAGCTGCAGTAAAATTCAAAATTAGAGTTGAGGCCTTATAAGGCATTACTTTGAGATAATCCTAAAACTCTTTTGTCCAAATGGAGAGCTGTTACATTTGACTCAGCCCTTAATAACAATCGTCTTTTCCACAGAAAAGTTATCGTCAATACTTAAATTGTATGATTCCAAGAGTATTTTTGAAAAAGCACTGTAGATAACTCGAGGCTGCAAACTATGTGTTGTCATTCCCTCATGACCTGCTGATTATCACATTCCCCCTTTCCAGGCTTCATTCCACCACGACCCACCCCTTTTCATCACATTCAGAGATTTCTTCACAAAAGCTTGAGCAATCAAGGATGGGTAAGAAAGTAGGTTTAATACATGTACATTGACTTGATCATAGCAGATTTGGATTCTCTAATCTCCTAACCTTTGTACTTTTTTTTCCCTTTGTGGAAGCTCTTTCTGTTGTGCACTACTGCCTGGGGACATTTAGAATTTACAGGTCAATGATAATTAAAAATGAGTAGTCAATTTAGCAATTAGTATGTGGAAACCTGGCTCTGGTATCATTTTCAATTAGAACTCATGAATTTTTCCCAAAAAAAAGGGAAGATTTCAAAATAAATTCATGGTAATTTAACATTCTCATCAATCAGTGAAATTGCCGGGAAGAATTTCAAATGCTGGTCAGGAAAAAGCAGTTTGTAGGAAGGGGTGAAAGGACTTTTCTAAATTTTTAAAATCCCTTTTTGATCTTGGTTTTCTTCTGGCACACTGCTATCCCTGGGAGATCACAGGTGTCTGCCGAGGGGAAAGGGTTTGGAAATGTATGGCCACAATTCTTCAGTCATCATCAATGTACAGCACGTTTTATGGATTGCTTGGCACATTTCCCTCCATCACAAATCCCGCCAAGCCAATTTTCTCCCTTTCTCTCTGGAAATTGGTGAATTATGTCGGCTATTAGTTCACTGGTTTGACAGCTCACCAGTGCTTTGCCACATGACCGTCCATCATACAGAAACTTTCCATTGCGAGGTGAGGGACATCTCACCTCAGTGCAAGCATCAGTGACAAGACCATTCTCACACCTTAAATCAGAAATTAGTCTATCATAGTGATGGGTGAGAGAACTGGAAAGGCTTTCTCCCTCTTTAGCCCTTGGCAATCAAGTGCAATTCTAGAGCCCAGTTCTATAAGATCCTAAGACAATAAAGAGCAGAATTAGGCCATTCAGCCCATCAGGTCTGCTCCACCATTTGGTTATGGCTGATATGTTTCTCAACCCCCCTTCTCCTCCTTTCTTCATGTAACCCTCGATCCTCTTACTAATCAGGAACCTATCTGCCTCAACTTTCAATACACTCAGTGAACTGGCCTCCACAGCCTTCTGTGGTAATAACTTCAACAGATTCACTACCCTTTGGCTGAAGAAATTCCCCATCCCAGTTCTAAAGAGTCAACCCTTCACTCTGAGGCTGTGTCCCCAGGCCCTAGCATCTCCTAGTAGTGGAAACATCATCTCCGTATCTGTTCCATCCAGGCCTCTCAGTATTCTGTAAGATTCAATCAGGTCCCCCCTCATCCTTCTAAACTCCATCGAGTACAGACCCAGAGTCCTCAACTGCTCATCATATGACAAGCCCTTTACTCCCAGGATCATTCTTGTGAACCTCTTCTGGTCCGTCTCTAAGGATAGAAAATCCTTCCTCATGTACGGGGCCCAAAACTGCTCACAGTATTGCAGTTTATATAGAACAGGAAACAGCCTGGCTTCAAATGGCTGCAGGTACCAGGCAGATTAACATTGAGCCACCCTGTTTGCACAAGCACAGCAGAGAGCAACACCATCTGTTTTGGAATGTACTCTGCACACATGCCCGAGGGTATCCTTGATGCGTACCCAACAGTCGAGAAAACAACACAAGGGAGGAGTACATTTTCACAAGTACTAAAACTCTGGGTGAAAATGACAGGATTTTAAAAAAAATTTACAACCACGATGGAGTGTTGATATCCCATTAAGGCGCTCATCAGAGTGGCACAAACATGATAAATTTCGGTGTAACTGTGTGCCAAATATAATGTTGGAGTAGAATCTAATGTTGAGCTGATTTAATGAACGGATAATGACCGAAACTAATAATATACAACCAGTCATTCCACATGGCAACAATTGCCAATGTGCTGTAAAATCTGTAGATCACTATCAGCCTCATCAGTTGTTTTTGGATTTATGGAAGACAATCATCCTCATCTGCGAGGGATAACCAATATTGTACTATGCCAGCAAAGGATTTCCAATGGCTGTCATGATATAGTGGGTGAAAGATGTTGCTTATTACACAGATCTTAGAAAGGCTGCGTATCTTTAAAGCAGTTTAATGGCATCAGGAAATGTGCTGTTCAGATGCTAGAGATCTCCATATAGCTCTTTCCATTCAGTCAATCAGTCAGTTGTTAACCAAATTCAAGATGTATGATTTAATTGGAAACCAATCCTCTATGGTGCATGCTGCATAAGCTAATATACAGACAGCTACATCACTTCACGAGGGAGGCCTTTTCTTATAACTACTTATTACTCCTACTTTTCTTTCTTTGGGATTCTGATAAAGTTTATTAACCCAAACCATGAACTTTGTTTCTTTCCACAAATGCTACTTAACTTGTTGAGCAAATACCTAAAGGCATCGTTATTTCACTTTTATTGCATTTTCTTTGACTGACTACAGGGGCTGCTGAATAAACAGTCATAAAAGCCTTAAATACAGTAACCTGTGAGTTTCTGAATCATGCTAATGATTCAACAAGATGCCGTCAGTGTGAAGATATATTAAGAATTAGAGTGAAAACAACAACTGCTGGAGATCACAGCGGGTCAGGAAGCATCCATGAAGATAGAGAAAGCCAACATTTTGAGTCTAGTTGACTGCCTTGTCTCTTTGAGGAATGCTTACCCTTAAGAATTGGGGTGTTGAAAAGACAATTTGGTGGCTTACTCTATAGATATCAAATAGATACATAGATCTTCAGAGCATCAATTAGGTTTGAGTTTAGACCAGAATACATGCCTCAAAAGTGGTGTTTGTCTTTGAACTATGTTTAACTTTAGGACCAGAGATGTTCAAGTGGAATCTTTCAACGTTATCACACAAATAATTTGAAAGTGCCCTAATTCCATTGATGTCTTCTAATATGTTACCTGAAACAGAACTGAACAAAAGAACAAAGAACAAAGAAAATTACAGCACAGGAACAGGCCCTTTGGCCCTCCAAGCCTGCACCGATTCAGATCCTCTATCTAAACATGTCACCTATTTTCCAAGGATCTGTATCCCTCTGCTCCCTGTCCATTCATGTATCTGTCTAGATACATCTTAAATGATGCTATCGTGCCCACCTCTACCACCTCCGCTGGCAATGCGTTCCAGGCACCCACCGCCTTCTGTGTAAAGAACTTTCCACGCATATCTCCCTTAAACTTCTCCCCTTTCCCCTTGAAATCATGACCCCTAGTAATTGAGTCCCCCACTCTATGAAAAAAGCTTCTTGCAACCCACCCTGTCTATACCTCCCATGATTTTGTAGACCTCAATCAGGTCCCCCCTCAACCTCCGTCTTTCCAATGTAAATAATCCTAATCTACTCAACCTCTCTTCATAGCTAGCACCCTCCATACCAGGCAACATCCTGGTGAACCTCCTCTGCACCATCTCCCAAGCATCCACATCCTTTTGGTAATGCGGTGACCAGAAGTGTACGCAGTATTCTAAATGTGGTCGAACCAAAGTCCTGTACAACTGTAACATGACCTGCCAACTCTTGTACTCAATAGCCCATCCGATGAATGAAAGCATGCCGTATGCCTTCTTGACCACTCTATCAACCTGTGTTGCCACCTTCAGGGTACAATGGACCTGAACACCCAGATATTTCTGCGCATCAATTCTCCCCAGGGCTTTTCCATTTACTGTATAGTTCAATCTTGAATTGGTTCTTCCAAAATGCATCACCTCGCATTTGCCTGGATTGAACTCCATCTGCCATTTCTCCGCCCAACACTCCAATCTATCTATATTTTGCTGCATTTTCCGACAGTCCCCTTCACTATCTTCACTAACTGGCAGAAACATAGAGGGCAATTTTTGCATGACAGTTCTTAAGCTGAAAAGTAGGTTTCCATTTTGGTAATGGAGTTCAAACTTTCATTGCAATGGCCGCCTAAGGAATCAGTGAGCAGCTCAGAACAACAATGCATATGTGCATTAGTCCACATTCATGCAACAGAGACTGGCTTCCAATCATTATCCCTACCTTTGGACGAACACTTTGTCCTGTCAGCATTGTGTGGTAATCTGTGTGCTATGGTCAACTTGCATTAAAAAAAACACAGGCATCTTCTACCCCATCAAAATGGTCTGGTACAGGCCCTTGGAGAGAAAAGGAGGATGAGGTGAACTCCTTGTATAAGACAGTCCTCTTCCTTTGAATTTCCTTCAACAGAAAACCCAGTGCCATTTCCAAGAACCTGCACATCCTCTTAATTGATCCATCCAACAATGTGCACCTGTGCATCAGCTGGCACATCCACAACCCCAGACAAAGTGAGCACAAGGAGACCACATAGACTGTCCATGAAAATTGCATCTTGAGCGCTAACCTCCAGGTTTCTGGCACTTCCAGGCAAATTCACATTGCAGTAATCAGCAGTCAGGACTGAGATTGTGTCTTCAATCTAAACTTCAAAATAGGCCTAAATCAGAAGTCACGTAACACTAGGTTATAGTCCAACAGGTTTATTTGACACCACAAGCTTTCAGAGCATAGCCTGTTCGCCAGGTGGAGTGATGAAGGGGCTATGCCTTGAAAGCTTGTGATTTCAAATGGATCTGTTCGACTATAACCTGGTGTAGTGCAACTTCTGACGTTGGCCACCCCAGTCCAACACCGGCACTTCTACATCATGGCTACTATTAAAATAGGCCTGTTTTCAAAAAAATAAAATTCTGTTAATAAAAGCAAAATGCTGCAGATGCTGGCGATCTGAAATCAAAACAGAAAACGCCGAAGAAACTCACAATGTCAAGCAGCATGTGTGGAGAGAAAGATCGCATTAATGTTCTGAGTCCAAAGGCATTTAGTGCCTGTTTTCACCTTTAAACTATTGATATTTACAACACTTATGCAAGAAAAGAAAGACTTAAATCCCCAAAGAATTTTTCACAACCTCAAAGTGCTTCAGGCAATTGAGTCACTAAATTATTTTTGAAGCTTTCTTATGTGGGAAATGCACTGTAAAGTTGTGCAGAATGAACACCCACAAAAGGTAAGGATAAGAACCAGACAATCTACCTTTGATGAGATAGTAAGAATTGCCGATGCTGGAGACAGAGATAACACAGTGTGGAGCTGGAGGAACACAGCAGGCCAGGCAGCATCAGAGGAGCAGGAAAGTTGACATTTCGGGTTCTGACCCTTCTTCAGAAATGGGGCAATTTCAAGAAAAGGGTCCGACCCTAAATGTCAACTTTCTTGCTGTTCTGATGCTGTCTGGTCTGATGTGTTCCTCCGGCTCCATAATGTTTAATCTGCCTTAGTGATGTTGATTGAGGGCTAAGTATTAACCATGACCTTGGGGATAACTCTGTTGTTCTTCTATGAAATAATAACATGTGATCTTCACATTCACTCAGAGGACAAAAAGGACATTGGGTTATAGTCTCGTCTGAAAGATAGCATATGTGAAAGCACAGCATTCCCTCAGAATTCACCCCATCTGACTGATTGAAGCTCCCATTCTGTTTACTTCTTGATTAAGCTCGTCATAGCCTTGCGCTCAGCAGGAAGTGGAAAACAGAGTTGTTTGGAAACAAAGAGATAACAAGGTATAGAGCTGGATGAACACAGCAGGCCAAGCAGCGTCAGAGGAGCAGGAAAGCTGACGTTTCGGGCCTAGACCCTTCTTCAGAAAATGGAAACAACATGGGTCGTCCCTTCTTAAGGGCAGACTGCCTAAGGAAGCTGTAGTACCAGATAATAAGACTAAAAGACTACAAGAGGATGAGCAGCAGTGAACCTAGGACCATGATGAGGAAGCACCAGTACATTACCTTCAACCAAGCCATCATATAGATGCACCTTCTGCAAGAACATTAAATGCTGAGTATGTAGTGAGTAACTGCAAGTGATTTGACTGTGACCAGATGAGGGAAGGGGAGGGGTGAAGGTTAGAAAGGATAGTTTCTCTGCCAACTTCCAAGGAAGTGAATTCATAGGTGAGATTTGCTACAAGGGTGTCAGATGAGGACAAATAGGGTGGCAGAACGTAGATAATGGTGATGCAGACCAAAATGATTGTGGCATTGGCAGGTATGACAGCTGTCTCTTGTCACTGCCTGGCACAAAAGGTTTAAGGTGACAGGGTATTCATGCAAAGCTTGGAGCCTTTCCACTGTGAGGCCTGTTATCAGGTCAATATAACACTGGCAGACATGACTGTGGTGGAGCATCTGTAGCTGGATCTCAGCTTTCACTGCTGCAGAGGTAGAAGCCAGCAAATGTTTCATTGCGGCATTCATGAGATGCATACCTGATGCCCTGCAAACTTACATTGCTGGGATCTCACTGGTCAAAGAGGCCTGCAGTTGTCCAGCACTATGTGCTTGATTAGATTACAAAGTGCCAGTCACTCTATGGAGCATAATGCTGTTGTCCTCTCTCAGAATGATAGCATTCATTCTCCCACAATTTTCATTTTGTCAGCGCCTTCAGATTGCCTCTCCATTAGTCAGCCCAGACTATGGCCAGCTATGCCAAGGGGCTGATGTTGGGCTTTCAGGGCCAGGTGCTGCTCAAGGTCATCCTGAAAGGCCATCTGCAGTCTCTTCCAGTCAGAGTTAACAGCTTTCCAACAACCATGTTGCAGACTCGGAGGTAGCACTGTGTAGGAGGGCCAGGGCACACCAAAGTGGCTTTGAGGCAGGTGCTAAGGAAATGCACAAGAGTCCAACACAAGTTCTGTTTATGTCATTGAGACTGTTGCAATAAAATGTTTGGTAATTGATTCTGTGGTGGATTTTAGAGCAGGAAATTGGCTATGGATAGAAGGGGAGTTGAAAATGGATGTACTCTGGGGAATGATTGGGCTTATGTTGGGTCAGAAGTGGTTAATGTAGAACTCAAATCCTTCCTTCACAGTAGGCACATTTACACAGGTTCCAAGGCACCTCCTTGCTGTTACCTCCTATGTTACCCTCTCCTGTCTTGCTCTGTGGAAAATTACATCCCTATCTCGCTCCATTCCACTTCCGGATCATGTTGCAGGTCAACAGACCCTTTAACAACTGACAATGTACTTTGTTAAGTTAAACTGTGCTCCCTTTTGACTGCATTCAGAAGCTGGTAAAAAGCAGCTGCAAGAACTCAGTCCAGTGCTTCTGCCAACTGTACCTATGCAAAAGTTCCTCAATATCACCTTATCTGCGAATTGTGGAGAGAGTCTTTAATTGTCACTGCTTCAGAGGTCACCTCACAGCAAAGTGTATGCGCTTTGGTGAATGATTTACAAATTTGCTGCCTACACTAGCATTGGCCAAAGTTGAGGATAATAACATTGCATCAAGCATTTAGGCTCCATGAGCAGGTTTTTGCTGAATTTGCATTTTCCATATTTGCCTCCAGAGCATTATGTGGGCTACAATGGACATAATCAGTGGCTTGATGTGCATCGAGAAGGCAGTGGTGAAAATCAAGCTATTCACCCCAAATCATATTTATACTGATGTTGGATTACAAATTAACAGCATTGAAGATATATATTAACACTACTGTAAATTATTTCGTTTGATTGCGTACCTGTGAAGTGTCTTTTGGTTGTTCGCTATACGACAGAAAATAAATGCAACTTGTCGTTATTTCACTGCACCACTCATACCGTATAAGTAGACCTACACAAAACTTGTGGCAGAGAAACTAGCCATTTGACCAGCTGATGTCTGCTGCTCATGAACTTTCTCTCATCCTACTTATCTAATCCTGTCAGTCTATCATACACCAGTTCTGAAGAAGGGTCATTGGACTTGAAACATTAAGTCTGCTTTCTCCCTGCAGATGGTGCCAGGCCTCCTGGGTTTTTCAAGCAATTTCTGTTTTTTTTGTTTCAGATTGCCAACATCCACAGTTCTTTGTTTTATTTTAACGTACCATATGTAACTGGGATTAACTGACTCACACGTTAACCTGTAAAGCCAATTCTTAACCCTTCTGCAACTACCTGAAAAGCTCCTTTCCTACTTCTTGTTTCAGGTCTTTAATATACAATTCGTTCTATGCAGCTCCTCGCCATTTCGTTTCTTATCAGTTTTCATTTAATTAATATCAATTTAATATCATGTAAATTAGTGTGTAAGAATAACAGGGCACGGCAACAGTGAGAAATTAATTCTATCCTGTTTTCTCTTGGATGATGGTACATTTATGAGAACTTATTCAACAGACTGGCTGCAATTGATGCAATGCTAATTGGATCTTTGTAATTGAATTGAGTTGCAAATATCCTAGTTGAAATGTGCGTGTTAATGTCGGCAGCTTTTTTTTCTGCTAAGGAATCCTTGTGCAATCACCTGAATATTTGCCTTTTTTAAAATATCTAACAGATTCTTGCTGTTCTCATTTTAATTTGCCAACAAAAATAGGTTTCAGAAGCAAAAAAAGCGAGAGTGCAAACGTGGTATGCATTGTTAGGTGTTCAAGATGAAACATTTCCTCCATAAAATGACCACTGAATAATCTAGTCAATTTTTTTTTTGCAACATGCTCCAGCAATTTAATTACATTTACTTGTATTCACATTGAATGGTGACTGCCCACATCAGCTGAATGTGGAAAAATTGAGGACAGCAAGTCTTCGATTTGTGCAAAAAAAGCTTGAGAAAATGTACTGATGGTTGGACTGATGATATAAAAGCAGAACTATTAAAACTGGAAGTGAATAGAGGATTATGGAAAGTGACAGTTAAGACATAAACCAAATCCCGAGTATTTAAAAATTGGGCTAAGCAAAATCGAGAAGTATAATGATGATAACAACTTCCATGGCAACTGAGGAAAAGTTAAAAAAAAAGAAACTGCCTGAAAGCTTAAAAAGACTAACAATGAAAGATAAAGTAAGACTTACGAACATGCGAAAGAGGAGCAGGCTGTTCAGCCCCTTGAGTCTGCATTGCCATTTGACAAGATCACCATTGATTAATTTCACTTTCCTGCCTTCCCTGATAACCATCAAATCACATGTTAGTCCAGAATATGTCTACCTCTGCCTTAAAGATAGTGAAAGATCCTATCTCCTCCACTCTCTGGGAAGAGAGTTCCAGAGGCTCACAACCCTTTTATAGAAAAATAATTCTCTTGCTCTCCATGATAAATAGGAGACCATTTATTTTTAAACTGTGCTGTGGCTCTAGTCTCCTCCTTTACATCCTTTAGCTTCTACCCTATGAATTCCTCAGAGGATATTATATGTTTCAATGAATTCACCTGTCATTCACCTTATGTAGTACCTCTCATGAGCACTGGGTATCTCAAAATGCTTTAGAGCAAAAGAAGTACTTTTGAACTGATGTAGGAAATGTTACACTCAATGTGTACATGGCAAGCTCCCACAAATAGCAACAATATATAATGACTTGGTTTTTGTGATGTAAACTGAGCAATAGACACTTAGCAGTGAAGTAATCAGCCATACCTCTTCTGCTCTTCCTTAGAATAGTGACATGGGATCTTCTATATCCACCTGAAATGACAGTACTTTGTTAAATTTCTCATCTGAAAGACAGTGCTTCCAACAGTGTAGCACTCCCTCAACAGGTCTAAACTGGTTGCCACATTAGAGGAACTTAGCTACACTTTGTAACATTAACATACTAAGTCTGTGAAAAAATGCATTACTATGAGGAGGTGAGGAGGAGGATTATGTTCCCATCTTTTCAACTCCTTTAGTCATCAAAATAACATATATTTTTATTTTGTTTCAGCATACAGTTATATTACATGTCAATTAAATATGTAATTAACTAGATCTAAATGAATAAGTCAATTATAGGGTTTTTTTGAATGAAAGTGAGAGGAATTTTATTACTTACTAATCTTGAGAAAAAATAATAATATGCAACATCAAACATACAGATGAGTATGGGTAATATACTTAAAGGGGATAATGTTTGGTTCAAACAGGGAGAATACACGTTATGCAGTTAAACAGTCCTTAAACTTCTTGGGCATTAGATTCTTAACCTGATACCATTGTTATTTAATGTTTAATATTTGACTTGTATCCTCAGCTGCAGCAGAATGTGTAGATATCTTTGAATTGCCAGTCAGTGGTCGTTTTGCATTTTCACCAGGGTCTGTTTTCTGAGATGATGAGAGAGACAGTGAGAGAGGAAGTTTCAGCTCTTGTTGTCACAAATTCAGTTTTCCTTTCCTCTGCTGCGCTGCAAAAAAAGGCTGCTGAAACAGAGTTCAGCGTATATTCTAGTGTTTAGCTCCATTGTTTTCCCAAGTTGGCTAACTGGCAGGTGGGCCTTTCACCTCCCAAGATGTGAAATTATTATATACATGTAAATTACATAGGAGATGCTAATGTCCTGACGTCAAAGGAGCTAATCCGAGCATTCCCTAACTGGAAACCTTGGATGAACTTGGAAATCCACTGCCTACTGAAGACCAGGGGTGTAGCATTCAAGTCAGACGACCGAGACCTGTACAGAAAATCCAGATATGACCTCCGCAATTATTATTATACATGGCGTAGTCTCTCCATTTCGGGGAAGTACTGGATGATGAAGGGTACTCTATCAGTCGTATCCTGTGCCTGTCTTCTGAGGAGGTCGTTGCGGTTTTTTGCTGTGGCACATCGGAACTGGTAATCGATGAGTTGAGCATCGCATCCCTTTCTTATGAGGGTGTCTTTCAAAATCTTTAACCCCACCACCCCCCACCCCGATCTTTGGGTAAGCGTCCTCTAAGGGGGCCTTCAAGCTACAAAACAATGCAGAATCACTGAGCAGAAACTGATAGGCAAGCTCCGTACCCATGAATATGGCTTCAACCACGATCCTGGGTTCATGTCGTGCCACGTGTGACATCACTACACTGTTCTGTATCTGTAACATCTTCCTGACTGTCCTGTTTTGTCACCATCACCTAGATAAATTGTTATGATCACTCTACCTTAATTAGTTTGTACAGTTTTGGATTACTTATGACTTTCGTTAGACCCTCTTATACCTATCATGTTATTCCAGTCATTTGGTTTGTCTCCAGAACCACCTCAATTTACATTTTTTGTTATTATTTCTCTACCTCATTTAATCAGATTGTAGGTCATCCTTTCACTAGTTATTCAGCTGTTGACACTTTACTCACACCATCTAATGCTTTGGATCACCTGCAGGGACTTATTATTTGGCACTCCACTCATACCATTTGTGTGGTCTTTTGATCTCTCTGCCTATAAATTCTGTGTTCTGGGTGCTTATCTCTCACTTCACCTGATGAAGGGGCTACACTCTGATTTTAAATAAACCTGTTGGACTATAACCTTTTGTTGTGTGACTTCTGACTTTCTCCCTCTTACAAGCTGAGGTCCCCATCTGCTTCCAGAAGACCACCATCATCCCAGTACCAAAGAAAGCATATGCAACATGCCTTAAATGACTACCGCCCAGTGACTCTGACTCCCACAACATGAAGTACTTCAAGAAACTGGTCATGGTCCACATCAACTCTGGTGTCCCAGCCTGCCTCAATCCACAGCAATTTGCCTACCCACAAAACAAGTCATAGTGGTTGCCATTTCCCCAGTCCCACATTCATCACTGGAACATCTGATAACAAGGACACCTATGTCAGACCCTATTCATAGAGTACAGCTCCGCCTTCATCACCATAATCCCCTCTAGGCTAATCGCAAAACTCCAAGACCTGTGTCTCGGCTCCGCCCTCTGTAACTGGGTCCTCAGCTTCCTGACCTACAAGCTGCAATCAATGATGATAGGTAACTGCACCTCCTCCATGATAACCCTCAACACTGGAGTCCTAAAAGGATGCGTTCTCAGCCCCCTACTGTACTCACTGTACACTCATGATTGTGTGGCCAAATTCTGAATAAACGCCATCTACAAGTTTGCTGATGACACCACAGTGGTAGGACGGATATCAAACGATGATGAGTTAGAATACAGGAAGGAAATAGGGAATTTGGCGTCATGGTGCAATGATAATAATCTCTCTCTCAATGTCAGCAAAATAAAAGAACTGACCATTGATTTCAGAAAGAAAGTAGGAGGATATGGCCCCTTCTACATCAATGGAGTTGAGGTGGAGAGGGTTGAGTGCACCAGGTTCCTAGGAGGGACTGTAACCAACAAGTTGTTCTGGTCCTCCGACGTAAATGCAACAGTCAAGAAGACACAACATCACTTCTTCTTCCTCAGGCAGCCTAGAAAATTCAGCATGTCTATAAGGATATTCACCAACTTGTACAGATGCACCACAGAAAGCATTCTATCTGGGTGCATGATGGCCTGGTATGGCCACTGCTCTGCCCGGACACAGCCCAGACCACCACAGAAGCCAACCTTCCATCCGTGGACTCCAGTTACAAGGCTCATTGCTGTGGAAAGGCTGCGAACATCATCAAAGACCCCTCCCACCCCGGCAATGCTTTCTTACAACCACTTCCATCAGGCAGAAGATTGAACACATGCACAAACAGGTTCAAGAACAGCTTCTTCCCTCCTGTTATTAGACTGCTGAAATGGACTGTCTAATTTCAAATAATGTTGACCTTGCTGATGTTGATTTTGCTTTGCACACTTCTTGTGCAGTGTAACCTTGTATGCCTCACTCTGCCTAAGCACCCAATGATCTGAATGTCCTTGTTTGTTCTGATCTGC
Source organism: Ginglymostoma cirratum (assembly GCA_024137785.1). Classification (NCBI taxonomy): domain Eukaryota; kingdom Metazoa; phylum Chordata; class Chondrichthyes; order Orectolobiformes; family Ginglymostomatidae; genus Ginglymostoma; species Ginglymostoma cirratum. The sequence continues at coordinate 44,859,173 of JAHRHZ010000021.1, forward strand.
CTGTACTGCTCGCAAAACAAAGCTTTTCACTGTACTTAGGTACATGTGACTACAATAAATCAAATCAAATCAAAACTGTTGCCTGGTTTTGATGTTTTTACATAAAAATGGTAATTTCAGTTCAGACAGCTTTGTTTATTTCACATTGGTCAACCAAAACCTGCTTTAATCTGTGGTCAGATGATCATTGCAGCCATGTCAGATCCATGTTTTCCCCTTTTCAAAAAACATTTTAGTCCATTGAAGTTATCAGGTATAACAGTCAGTTGATGGAAGTTAAAATTTAATAGTCCATAGGTATCACTGTTGTAACAGTGTCATGATTCATTGGTGTATTAGTGCAAAAATAGTGGAGGTAAATTTATTGGACATTATTTAAATATGTCCAATAATGTTATTCATTGATTAATCGTAATGCTATTTATACTAATATAGTATTTATCGTAATCTTTTTATTTTTGTATCGACCTCAATAATTTTAACAATGGAGGATCAACATAAACTCTAGCAGCTTTGAAATAACCATTCTATCTTGTTTTGGTATCTTCTTGATTGATGTAACATAATAGAGGCTAAAAAGAGAATGTAGCCTGTTGTTCTAATTTGCCAAGCTAATCATGACGCTTTAAAAATAGAAATTTGTTTGTGAGTGGGACTTTTAAGTATTTATCAACTGCTTCCCAATATTTTGTTTAGAACACACTGGATCATTCTGTTTGTCTCAGAGAGGCAGTCTGCTTAGTTTAGCTTATGGGCTTATCGTTGCTATAAGTTTAGATTTTTGCAGAGAAAATTTTAGAGACAGAAAATGAATTCTTGCAACAGAAGAAACAATGTACTGTTCTTTCATTTAGACTGATTGTCACCTTTTGTTATGTTTGAAATGAGTTGCTATGTATCTTACTTTCCTGATGTATTTCAGAGCAATAGAGATGGTTTTATATCCAGTTTATTTGCAGAAATTTGAACACCTTACAACTTAGGAGAATCAAAATATTCACATGCACCTGCTAGATCTCAGGTCTCTCAAGAATCTTATGTATGAGTCAGCCACCTGACTCTCTTGCTCTACAGATAGGCCAAAGCAATCAAATGCTATACGGGAATCAGTTATCAGTATATTCAAACACAGATGCAAAGAAATCATTAAACACTCCAGATCTGACAGAGGACCCTTGCTTTTTGCTTTGTTGCAAATGCATGCTTTGTCACATTGGTGTCTTTTGGTTTATTAATGACAGAAATATACCTGAGAATACAGTGAACTAGGTTTTCAAACACACAGGGGTCAGAATTCAACTCTGTAGCACTGCTGGTTCTACATAGCCCCAAAGCATTGAAGACTGCACTGCGTAGTTGTATGGGCATTTCTGCAGGGAAGAGCATGAGTGTGAGCATGATGGGAGCCTGCCAGGAATGTCCCAGAAATGTGCCGGAAGCTTTACATACATTGAAGGCAGCAGGAATTATGTTATTGGGATACATAAAAGGCATACTTCTGGCTGGTTGGAAGTTCTGTGGAACATTCTCAGCAGAACAGGCACTGAACAACGAGCTTCATCCAGCACTCATTTAAAGGGCTGAACACCAACTTGTCAATGAGCTCTTTATTCTTTCTTCTGTTTAGGCCGAGGTTGTGGAAGTACTGTAGTGTATTATTGGGGTTGTTTTTGAATAGTCATTAATTAGAATCAGGGAGAAGAGAAGATTTGTTGCATGATTTGAGGGCAGTGGCTCTATTGCCTATTGATCTATATGACACAATCATTAAATCGACAGAAGGCTACAGAAACCGGAAACTCTGTGAGCAGGAGGCGGTCAAGCATTGAAGACTCAACCCACCAAATGCTTTTAACAAGCTCCTCTAGCTGGCCCAGGAGCAATGCCTCAGGCCTCTCATTTTCAACAAGATGGGAGTTACTAAGCTGTGCCTCCTCCAACAATGCAACATGAAGCCTCCAATCAAGGTGAGGACAGCTCTGTCAATAGATATCAAGGTCATGGTGGAGCAGAATTAATGGGCCAAATGGCTTCATTCTGCTCCTATATCTTATGTTTTTATGGTCATGGTGGCAATGAAATGTGTATTTATTTTGTGTCTCTTCAGATAAGAGAAGACCACATCTCGAACAACTCTCAGTACACCATCCATCGAAGCATCTTGGAAGTCACAGCGGCCATCTACTCCTGTCAAGGAAAGCACATCATCTTTTTCCCTCAAAAAAACAGAAGTAGCGTAAGAGGAAATGTGGCTTTGCTGGGATCCTGAGATTCCCAGTAGTGCAGGGAGTCACTGACTGCACATGCATGCGTGCTCTCTGGATCCTCCATGACAACAGAGAGAGTTGCAGGAACTGCAGGTTATCATTCAATTAACATACAACTGGTATACAATCATTCCCAAAGCATCACATCAGTGAATCATAGAATCCCTACAGTGTGGAAACGGGCCCTTCAGCCCAACAAGTCCACATTGACGCATGGAGCTCCCCACCCAGACCCATCCCCCCTGTAACCCACCTAATCTACATATCCCTGAACACTGTGGGCAATTTAGTATGGCCAATTCACTGAGCCTGCACATCTTTGGACAGTGGGAAGAAACTAGAGCACCTGGAGGAAACCCATGCAGACACGGGGATAATGTACAAATTCCACACAGACAGTCACCTGAGAGTGGAATTGAACCTGGGTCCCTGGCGCTGTGAGGCAGCAGTGCTAACCACTGTGCCACCGTGCTGCCCCCAATGAATTCCCCTTACTCTTGCAGTGACCAAAATACTTTAATCCTGCACCAGTCAGCCATATTCCCTGATCTGGCCCCCTGTGGAGATTTAGAAGCTGACTGCTCTTTAATATTGCCAGTACACATGACTGATCTCCACCTGATCACATAAGGGACGTAACGAGTGCCATGGAACCACAAGGAGCATCACCGACCCACTCTGGCAACAGTTCTGCTGCTTTAAGTTCCTGGGGTGGATTCCACCAGGACCCATTGGAGAAAGTATTGAAAATTTGCAAAATGTCTACTGTGATCTGCAGAACATTGTGACCATGAGGGCATAGCTATTGTCTCCAGGACTCTGGAGGATGCCATGGGATGAAAAGGAAAAAGAATTGGGGAAGGCAGGGAGTTAGTACCATGGTTCACTGGATAGACTGTCAGAGGTCAACTCCACTTCCAATAAAATAACCTCCTTTAACCACCATGAATGCACTGTTCCCTGAGTTTTTTTCCACTCTTGGACATTCTATCATCCCGTTGGTTACCATCCACCAATTATGACCATCTGCAAAAGCTTCTCATTGATGTATTTATCTAATAACTTGGACAGAAATGAACTGTTCACCGTTGTACATTTCCTTGGTGCCTGTATTGTGATTCTTTTTTGCCTGTCCTATAGCTGCACAGCACTGCATCAGTGGCTGGTTAAAGACTGTTGACTGGCCCTGATACAGACTACACGCATCCCCTCAGCATGTTCTTGAACAGACTGCACCATCATGGTGGGCAGCAGTCAGGGTTAGTTTGCTGACAGTCAATAGCTAGGGCGCACAAAGTCTGTACTGTTAAGAGGAGACATTCAGTTCAACGGAGTCACAGCCTTTCCCTAAGGGAAGTGCCTCAGAAATCCTAGTAATTTGTTAGAGGATACAATGCTTGACTTCTGCCTTTGAGCACTGATCCTCCCAACACAATGACAGCATTCTGACACTGCACGGCGTGAAACATCAATCTTTCATAGAATCCCTACAGTGCGCAAATAGGTCTTTTGGCCCAACAAGTCCACACTGACCCTCAGATCATCCCACCCAGAACCCTTCCTAAGCTTCCACGAGCATTGATACTATGGGTGACTTCTACTTCTGCTTTAGCAGAAGCTAAGATCTGGGATATGAGGTGGGTCACTGTTCACTTGATCTGGCCACCACTTACATGTTAGAAAAAATGGACTCAACACTTAGTGCCCATGATCTGAGTTGAGTTAAGGCTGGACACTTTCAAGTTTCTTAAAAGTTATAGGAGGGTGTCAGGCAGGCAACGTCTCAAGTATCTCTGTACTCACTGTTTTTCTCTACATTGCACTATCAGTTTCCTCAACTGAGTTCCAAGCAGCAGATTATATCCATGACCTCGTGCTTTGGAAGACTAGTATGTGAACTGTTCTATTTACCCAGTCCTGGTTTCAGCCCACTCACGGAGGAAAGGCGAAGTCAATGCTTTGTTTATTACCCTTCTTCAGGATCTCTTCAAAGGATGCCCACTTTGAAGATGTTCTCTGCCTCCCTCAGATGTGAGTCCCGAAGAAGGGTAGTACCTGAAATGTTGACTTACCCTTTCCTCCAGATGCTGCCAGGCTTGCTGTGTTCTTCCAGCCTCCTGTTTGTCTACCTGGGATTCCAGGATCCGCAGTTTTTTTGTCTGTTCAGCCCATTCATGCCTAGTGACTTACTACGTGCAGGTTCTCACTGTATACTAGCCTCTGAAGTACGTGCCGATAGATGAGCTGGAGCCTGTGAGTGTCAGATTATGTGGAGCTATATCCTCCTTGCTGGTATGGAGTTTTCATCCCTCTTCTTCCAAGGGCTTCAGTGGCTGGCTAGTTTTGAACTTTGGAAAAGCACCAAAAATTAATCCCAACTATTATCTTCTGTATTTATTCATTAACAGGATGAGGGCGTTTCTGGCTAGGCAGCATTTATTGCCCATCCCTAATTGCCCACATGGCAGTTCAGAGTCAACCACATTGCTCTGGGTTCTGGAGTCACATGTAGGCCAGACCAGGGAAGGATGGCTGTTTCCTTCCCTAAAGGACATTAATAAACCAGATAGATTTTTCCCGACAACGGATTCATGATTATCATTAGAGTCATTAATTCCAGATGTTTATTGAATTCAAAGTCCACCATCTACCGTGGTAGCATTCAAACTTGGGTCCCCCAAACATTATCTGGGTCTCTGGATTAACACTCCAGCGATAATACCACTAGGCCATTGCCTTCCCATTCAGGACTTTAGGACCTCCTTCTTCCTCAATCACCATGACCCCCACAGAAAGATGGCTCCCTCTTTCTATCAACTTCCACCTCATAGACCTCTAGCACTGCGTCCATGAATCTGGGAGCATCTCTCTATTCTGATCTTCCATTTCCTTTGTGTTAATCAGCAGAAATAATATTTAGCAGCAGCCCCCACTGACTCAGTGCAGCTTTGCTTTAGGAACAGATTGCCTTTAAGAACTGAAAGCTACCTACAATAGATGCCAGTGTCATACTCTAATAGAACTCCCATATATGTGCAGCCAGGAAACAGAACAGATCATCCATTGACTCCATCTACACTTCTCGCTTTCTCGGAAAGGCAGCCAACATAATCAAGACCCCTTCCGCCTGGTTATAATCACTTCCAACCTTTTCATTCGGGCTGAAGATACAAAAGCTTAAACACAACAACCAATAGATTCAAGAACACCTTCTTCCCTGTTGTTATTAGACATCTGAATGGGCCTCTCAAGTTTCAAATTTAATGTTGGCCTTGCTGTTTGTGCACCTTCTCCGCAGTCATAACATTGTATTCCTCACTCTGTTCTATTACCCTAATATACTTTGTCTGGTAAGATCTCTCTGTACTTCACACAAAACAGAACTTTTCACTGTACTTAGGTACATATGACAATAATAAACCAAATCAAATCAACTGATGGGCTTCAGACTGCGGTGGGAGCATGAAGCTTGCGCAATGTTTATTACATCAATGGGAACAGGCATGGATGGACAGGTCACAAATTGTAACTGAAGGAGAGAGGGTATTCCTGTTCCCAGCTCTGCCATCTTGCCAATAGCCGCACTTTGGTTTACTGTGATGCCTTAAACACTGCTGGCAAAGTGAGCTGCTACAGAATGATGGCATCATGACCACTGCCAGGCTATCAGACATTCACCCACATAATTCTTTGTGCATCATCTCACCCTTAGCTGGGCATTGAGAGAATTCTCCTCTATTCTGATACAGGAAGGAGTTGACTTCTGGTGCCCACAATGTGTGCGGTAAGTGGTACCCTTCAGCATGGTAAAGCTGTGTACGCACTCCACCTGCTCCTTTTGGATGGGAGGGGCTGAAATTAATGAGCTGTCTTTCAATAGGAAAAATCTAGTGACTCCCTTCTTAACAGTTGGAGAGCAAGTTGTGAGATTTTACAGCTGTTGACAGCTCTAGACTGGAAGAAATTAGAAAGACACTTTCACTGACATAGGTAATGCAATTTTTGACCTGCTATGAGATTGCAGATTTCAGACTTCACTGAAAATATATCTCCCAAAATATAGACCTTGCACATTCCTTGCTGACATTCTGGTAGGAGAATTGTTCCCTTTCGCAGATATCTCCTCTTCGGAGAGTTGTTCTTCCTCTCCTCTCTCCTGTGCAGTTTGCCCTGCACTCTGTTCATTCTTCAATTTGTGCTAAATTCCAAGGTGAATTGTTCATTCAGAGATAGAAGCTCACGCAGAAACCTGGAAATCAGTAAAAACGTTCCTGCACTAACAGCAATACCTGTAGACTTATGCAACCTCAACCCCAACCAAAAAAAGCACCAAATATGTGTAGAATGAAACAACAGCGAGAAGAAATCAATCAGCAACTAAGTAGTTGATGATGCCTTAAACAGTACTGAGGGGTGAGGGAGTCCTCTCAGCTACTGAATGCAGGTTTGACTGTGTGAGGTTAAGAAATGGTATTAACTGCAGTTCCAAAATAGCAGCCACAGGAGTCAAAGTCAGTACTGAATGCAGATTGAGATCATAATCAACAAGTTCTGCGTTATTCTAGTGGATGTTCACTGCGTCTCCACTAACATTCTCACTAATATCTATGTGACTCATATCAAGTGTGTGGACACTGCAAACAACAAAATGAACGTCAAACAATAAACCTAGTGAAAGGGCACTGTGCACCGTTAGAATCTGAATCATGAGGAAGAACTGGGGAGTTGGTAATTATTTTAGAGAGAGGATAATGAGTGATACCATCACAGAGAAGTAATGAAGTGAAGGATCTAAAGTAAATGTGTTTCAGGGAATGTGATAACAAGATAGCCAAAAAATGGTTCTAGAGGGAGAAATGCTTCCTCGAGGGAAGACACTATAGTTTTTAAAAAAACATCTGAATGAATGAGTTAGGGCGGAGATAAATGGCCTTTCACGTTTATTTTTATCTGGTAATCTTGTGAATTGATCATTCTGCTTAGCTCCCTAATAAATGTTACACAAGAGAAATGAAAACATCATTAAAGAAATTGTCATAGCAATACCCAACAGCAGTCTGCTCCCTCTCTCCTGACAGCTGATTGCAATAAGGAAACAAAATGTAATAATGAAGCAGAGCCTTGCAGACGTGATGAGTATTAATGAAGCAGTTTCATTAGCCAATTACAGCACATGCCAGTCCTATCACTTATGATTACACTGGAATGAAAATACAAGCAATCTGCCTCACACTTATAGCCTTGGATGCTATGGATGTTCCAATTGCAGTTATTTTAGTACAGTTAGAACAACTAACAAGGAAGTATCGCAGTCACTGGGAGTTGAAAGGCAAGTGACTTGTGCGTGGGCAAAATTTCTCAGATGCCAAGCTGTACATTTTAGGTTCTGCCCGAGCAGTTCCGTGGAGCAGGGCTCTGTACTGGACAACCAGAGAGCCAGCTTAGTGTTTAAGTACTGAGGTTCCAAGCACAGCTTGATGCAGCCACATACAAAGGTGGCCATCAGGATGAGGGCAGTGTTGAGTACATTCTTCCCCCATTATTTACAGTTTTGTACCAAGTGCCCCTGTGGACACAGTCCATCCTAGACCTCCAGAAGAAGTGGAAGATGTCTCAGGTGACAGCAACGGCACAGTTTTGGGGAATGGGCCAGACCTGTGCCATGTACAACAACAAAGAATGCTTCACACTGGATGACCAGGTCTTTACCCACAATGGAGAGGGAGCAGTGCTCCCATAAGAACTTGGAAGCTGAAGGTGAAATTGTTGACCCAGAGCACATTGAGGAGCTCGAAATGGATTACACAGGTTGGAGAACTGTGAAGCCCCTCTTTAAGTCTCCAGAGGACTGGTGGAAAACAGTTAAGGGAGACATCAAGAGGTTCTTTATCTTCAAAGATGTTCAGAATGCAAGAGAGAGACAGGGAAAAGTGTCCAAACTCCAGAAAAGCATGCAGAACCTACCCCTGCTACAGATGATGGGGTTGAGGTCACAGAGGATCTTCAGGAGGTGAAGAGCCAGTGAGCCTCACTCTTTTGCCTTGGAGACCTCCAAGATAATCTTCCAGTTCAGGGTCCGCTTCATGCAGCAGGATGAGACTTGCTTACGTTTCTTCTTCCAGAAGGGCTCTGTGCACAGCAGCCAGAAGGAAGAAGATGGCTCTGTAACATTGTCTCTCACTGATATCCTGAGGATCAGCCAATCCTTTTATGCCAGACTGTATGACACAAAGCCCACAGAAAGCGCAGCCTCCCAGTCATTCCTGTCCTCGATCAGGAACGTCTTCAATGGTAGCATGTGGGAGAGGCTGGCCAAAGCCCTTGAGTCCTTAGAAAAGAATAAAATTCCAAGAAGTGATGGCTTAGTATTTGAGCTGTGTTCGGCTCAGTGGGATTTGATTGGCCAGGACATACTGGAGCTGTACTGGACAGTATGCTTCTGGCAGGTAGCATGTGTGAATCCGTGAGGAAAGGTATCATCACCTGACTGATCCTTTATCACCTTCACCATCAGGACAGATTACCTTAAGGTGCTGGTAATATGTTTCAGAGGGGCCAGGGCGTGTGCAAAATCTTGGGAGCAGCGTATCACCAAGGTGAGGCAGAAACTGGCCTTATGGGAGCACCGCACCCTCTCCATTGCGGGTAAAAACCTGGTCATCCAGTGTGAGGCACTCTTCGTTGTTGTACATGGATCAGGTCTGGCCCATTCCCCGAAACTATGCCGTTACAGTTACCTGAAACATCTTCATATCCAACAATACCCTCATCCTGATGGCCACCTTTGTGTGTGGCTGCATCAAGCTGTGCTTGGAACCTCAGTAAGCAAACGCCAAGTGTTCTTACCATCCCCAGTGTTGTGAAGGATACGTCTGGCTTTGGACCACAAACACCTCAAGTAATTGAAGTGTTCTGTATTGCCTGTCCTTTGTGGAGAAATTTGCAAAGAAAATTGCCTTCGACCACAAGTCTATCTGGGAATGGTCAGCAAATAGCATCCTCGAGACCCTGTCAGGAAAAGGAGAGGGTGGACCCTGTTGCGTGGTTCCCTGAGCAGACTGTCAAAGTCATTTGGCAGAAAGCCTCATTGCCAGAACTTTCCAACAAGCACCAAAATGTAGCTTGGCTTGTGGTGCAGAGTGCCCTCGAAGCGGCTTGGGGGCAGGAGGGGTACAGACTGACACAATCTCTTTCTGGAATGTGCCTTTGCAAAGGAAGTCTGGAGGACCATGTAGTGGTTCTTGTTGGGGCTTGTCCTGAACAGGTCCATGATGTGGGACTCTACACTCTACGGTCTGTTCCCCGGGATGCACACCGAGACAAACATTGATTGCACCAGGAGGATGATCAAATCAGTGAAAGATGCTCTTTGGTCTGCCTGGAACCTGTTGGTCTTCCAGAGCAAGGAGTTGGCCTCAACTGAGTGTTGTAGACTGACACATTCCACGGACCAGGACTATGTGCTCAGGGACAAACTAAAGCTTGGGGCAGCTGCTGCCAAGGAGTAGTGGGGAAAGACCACCATCTGAGGTCTTTCTGCCAAAGTTAAATGGGCCCATTCAGTTATTGGGCTCTCCTGGTGCTTCGAATGTATATAACTATGGTCTTGCACAAGTAACTAATGCGTTAAGTTTGTTCTCCATATGTAAAAACTGTACAGAATTTAACAGCTGTAGTGACAATGTGTGTATAAAAAGATCTTTTTTTAAGAATAAAGTATATTTTTGAAATAAAAGCAGCAAATTAACATATAGACTTGTCTCACAGATACATTCGTGCACCAACTAACAGGCACACAATTGTGGATAAACATATGTTAAGACTTTGCAACAGCAGTCTTTAGTTTAATGAAAAGCCTGTGCATCTCTCTATTGACAGCTAGATATTTGGAATATCTAAATGAATGAGTTATTGAATGAACAGATGCGTTAAGTGTAGCACATTTAGTTATTACTGATGTTCCAAACATCAATAACAAATGTAACAATCCAGTCTGGCGAGTGGAATGACACAGTGATACCTTCACTGGACAGACAAATATCCTGTAATGAGACCCTCCTAAACAAGGGACTTGGCTGCTCCATTCACCTGGGAAAGGGATACAGGGTTGGGTGGGAATGGTCTAGAGAGTAAGATAGATAGCTGAGCTACAACACCACAAGAAAAGAGCCATCATTGTTTGGCCTCCGATTAGAAGAGTATGCTGCAACTCCTTGTCAAACAATTAAGATCTCATTATTCAAATCACTTCATTTCAAGCATTTAATTAACACAATATGTGCCTCACTAGTGGTATCATATTTAGAAAACAAACTAGCATAGCGTATCTTAACAAGTCAATCTCATGAATTCCTGCCTATCAGTTTATTGCTACATTATGATGAAGCATGATGAAATATATCCAGCTTGTAATTTTAATCAATATGGCTGAAAAGGAAACAATGACCAATGAAAACTTGTTTAAAAAGGGGATAATTTTGAAATTATACATTCTGATTCTCTATCCTCTAATTTCATTTTTACTTCAAGATTTAACACAAGGAAAAAGAAACTTCTAGTCATAATTTCTGCGGTGCATGTACCGATTATGGTAGAAGTTCTGCTACCTAAATTCCAGTTAGTTGAATCTCCCTGGTAACCAAGTCTGAACCATGTGTCTTATGTGCGGAAGATTTCCTGAATCGTAGTTGGAATCCATTCTTTAATTCAGAGGGAGCCAATGGCCTAATGGTATTAACCCAGGGACCCAGGTAATGTTCCAAGGACGTAGGTTCAAATCCCATCATGGCACCTGATGGAATTTGCATTCAATTAATAAAAAAATCTGGAAATAAGAGCCTAATGATGACCATGAAACTATTGCAGGAAAAACCTACCAAGGCTCACTCATGTCCTTCAGCAAAGGAAACTGTTGTCCTTGACTGGCCTACCTGTGACTCTGGACTCACAGCAAGGTCCCCTCCAGGCACTTAGGGATAGGCAATAAAGTACTGGCCTAGCCAGTGTGGTCCTCATTCCTTGCAGGAATAGGAAAAAAATTGTAAATCCAGTCCTGGAAATTCCAGATTGAGATTTTATATATTTTCATGGCTAGTGGGCAAGCTTCGCGTTCTTTCAATTCAAATTAGAAGTTCAGATCTACAATTTTCCCATCTTCTAGAAATGAAATGAAGGGAAATCATGGGAAGTGTGCTCCTGGACTTATGATGTGAAAAAGCAATGTTGATTCATAAGTCATAGCTTATATGTGCTGATGATATTAGTATTAAATGGAGCAAGCTTCAATTTTAGTTGTCTTTCTGCCCTCCTCCACTCTAGCCATGTTCATTCAGGGCTGCACAAAGGATGCAATGGGAAAGGCAGACAGGTTGATTGTCATAATACCATTAATCACAGCTTCTCATTGACAACATCTATTTCTGCAAAAAATTAACATCCAAGTTATGGATAGTTGTTTTAATAAATCTGTTCAGACACATCATGTCACACGTAGAGTCAAAGAGTCATACAGCATGGAAACAGACTGTTGGGTCCAACCAGTCCATGCTGATCATAATCCCAAACTAAACTATTCCCACCTGCCTGCTCCTGGCCCATATCCCTCCAAACCTTTCCTATTCATGTACTTATCCAAATGTCTTTTAAATATTGTAACTGTTCCTATTCTTCTGGAAGTTCATACCACACATTAACCACCCTTTGTGCAAAGTATTTGCCTGCTACGTCTTTTTTAAATCTCTCTCCTCTCATCTTGAAAATGTGGCCCCTCCTCTTGAATTCTTCCATCCTAGGGAAAAGACAACCACCATTATCACCATCTATATCCCTCATGATTTTATAAACTTCTATAAATTCACTACTCAACCTCCTATGGCTCAGTGAAATAAGTCCCAGCACAGCTGGTACTTGAACCCAGTTGATAAAGTATGAAATCCTCGAAGACGGATGTAACAAACCAACACAAATAAAGGCCATACAGCTGATACTAAGTCTCAATGTCAGTGCTGCAGAAGAAGGAAACACTTCAGGTAAAAACAGCGTCCAGTTTTCAAAAAAGAATGATATGTCTGCAAAACTTTAAGTCACTTGCAGATGGAGTGAAGTAGAATACAGCTACAGAACAGTAGAATGCCAAATAGCTACACAGACAAGGATGTTTATATGGAAGAGACACCAGCATTAGAAAAGATACCCAATCAATTCCAAAGCGGAAACTGGTAAAAAAAAAACACAATTTGAGTTTGACAAAACCTATCTATGTTAAGTTTTAAGCTAGACACACCGAGTGTCACAGTCTTGTCAGAATGTTTACCATGAGAAGTTACATCTTACAGAAACTACATTAGAAAAGATCTCAATATCGAAGATAAGCTGCGTGCAAAGCAGTAAAAGAAGATGGTAGAGAATTTATGCTTACTTCATATTCGAGACATCTCACGCTTGAGCAAATGTGTGTGCATGCCTTCTGTATTCTTTGAAAGGAGAAAGAAATTAAACAGCATGGGAATCAAAGTTTTTTTGAGAAGAGGTACATTAAATTGTTCATAGGTTTAAGGAAACTGAATGCAGTTACACCATCAAATTAAAGCAGGATGCTAAATCATTATGTTTCTGCATACCCAGGAAAGTTCTGCTTACTTTAACTAAACAAGCTCAGAAGCAACTTGAGTTAAAGAACAGAACTTGTGCCATTTTCCTGGGTGACAAAAATAACAAAATGGTGTTCATGCACGGTTACTGTGCCCATTCAGAGTTTGTGTTAATGTAACACAGATTAACAAAATGGTGCTGAAGTAGATGAAAACTTAGCTAAATTGTCTAAAAGTAGTGTTGTCATTAAGCTCAATGTTAACAGTGAGTTCCAGCAACAAAAACAGAAATTACTGGATAGACTCAGCAGTCTGGCAGCATCTGTGGAGAGGAAGCAGAGTTACCATTTCTGCTTCTTCAGAACAAGACGGGTCTTCACACAGATAGTGTCTGTCTGAAGAAGGGTCATGGAGCCCAAATCGTTAACTCTGCTTTCTCTCCACAGATGCTGCCAGACCTGCTGACTTTTTCCAGCAATTTCTAATTCCATGTCGGATTTCCAGCATCCGCAATTCTTTTTGTATTGTTCAGTGGGTTCCGACAGGTGTCCCTTAAGCAAGATGTTAACCAAGATTGCTTAATGCATTTATAACTCTGACTGGCAAATTTTGTATCATTCAGGATTGCTTTGGCCCCAGAGAATGTTTGATGGAATATGTCGAATGTTTTACAAGAGTTAGAAGAGGTTATATGCAACATGGGTGTGGGTGATGGTCAAGGACAGTTTTAAAATGCCTACAAGCTGAAGGGCTTATCTTGAATAACAGGTATAACTTTTCCAAGGAATCTATTACCTTCGTGGAACACATTGTCAACAATGATGGAGTAAAGCTAGACTCTCAGAATCTGGGATTTGCCACTCCAAAATTAGCTCAAAGTCTCCAAAGATATCTAGGCATGGTAGACTTGTAAGGGAAACTTTTGCCTCACTTGGCAATTATGACTAAGTCCTTTGGGCAACTCTTAAAGAAAATGCAAGGATAGAGCTTGTGATACGGATAGTGTACAAGGTCCAAAAAATTGATGACATGTTGATGCTCACAGATGCCCTGGCCCACCACAGTCCATCCTTTCCAACTCCCATTTCTGTGGATGCATCAGCTACAGGATGGGAGCAGTGATCATTCAGGAGCAACCAGAAGGGTGTCAGAAATCAGTGTACTTTGTTTCCCAGATAATGTCAGACACTGAGCCATGCTGCATAGTTAGAGACAAAGAGGCTCGCTTGGTCACATGAGTGTGTGAGATTGTTCTGGTGACGTTTTTGGCCTGAAAGTGCTTACAGAGGCAGACCAGAAACCATTAGCTACCCTCTTAGATGAGAAAGTGTTGGCAAGGATGCCTCTACTGATGCAGTGACCCTGGCTCTGTCCCATGATGTTTGCATGTGGAATGTAATATTTGCAAGCAGGTTTACAGATGTTGGCAGATTTACTCTCCAGAGCCACACAGACAGCCAAAGAGCAAATGATGAGGCATTTATTTGTGAAAATCACTTGATTACTCAACCTACAGTATAACAAACCAAAATAAGCTCAGTCAAATACAGCAGGGACTAAATAAATGCTGAGATTGTGTTACCATTTCTTGATACTGTGATCAAGATTGGTCAGACTAATGGTCCAGTGGGTTGGCCATAAAGACATATTTCAGCATTAACAGCACTTCACAATTCTGGATTTGTTATTTGCATTTGATGAAAGTCTGGTCATTCTAGTTTTGTGGCTGGAAGATATCCCAGATAACAAATACCAAGGAAGCTTGGAGATCACCAAGTTCAGAGCCGAGGCTCTGTTGTTGGTGTGGAGGATCTTTCAGGGATCCTGAAAGATATTGAGGACCTCATTGATGATGGTGAAACTAACAAAGCCTGGGTAACAGGAGCTATGGATACCCACTACTTACCCCACCAAACCATAACAACGGGTGGGAACAGAGCTATTTATGCTTGATAGAAGATTTTACCTTATCCCTATTATATTTTTCATGGATAGAGGTGGAAGATCTTTATACCACCACCACATATTTGCTGCACATGGAATTCCTTAGAGTGGAACAGTTGGGTGGCACGGTGGCTCAGAGGTTAGCACTGTTGCCTCACAGCGCCAGGAACCTGAGTTTGATTCCAGCCTCAAGTGACTGTCTGTGTCAAGTTTGCATGTTCTTCCTGTGCCTGCGTGGGTTTCCTCCAGGTGCTCCGGTTTCCTCCCACAAT
Organism: Ginglymostoma cirratum; assembly: GCA_024137785.1. Classification (NCBI taxonomy): domain Eukaryota; kingdom Metazoa; phylum Chordata; class Chondrichthyes; order Orectolobiformes; family Ginglymostomatidae; genus Ginglymostoma; species Ginglymostoma cirratum. Next base: position 44,874,245 of record JAHRHZ010000021.1, read on the forward strand.
CTAAAAATATGCAGGTTAGGTGGATCGGCCATGTTAATTTGCTTATAGTGTCCAGGGATGTGTAGGTTAGGTGGGTTAACCATGGGAAATGCAGGGATAGGATAGGGGCTGGGTCTGGGTGGGATGCTCTTCGCAGAATTGGTGTGGACTTGATGGTCCAAATGGCCTGCTTCCACACCGTAGAGAATCTATGATTCCTGATGCGGTTGTGTCAGATAATGGGCCACAGTATTTTAGTGAGGCTTTCAGCCAATTTCCGCCAGCCCTGGATTTGAGCATGTAACAAACTCACCAAGGTGCCTACAATGGAATAGGGAAGCCGAGCATGGGGCTTCAGTCAGCAAAGTCCCTTTTGAAGAGGAATGGAGACTATTATAGAGTCTTCCACACCATTTGGAATGGCTTACTTCCATCAGAGCTGCTTATCAGAAGAACATTGTAGACTCATTCCTTTTCCTGCCAAATTCCACAGTTAAGTCCAGCATGCGTAAAGACAAACAGTCTTACTGGGTATAGCAAGCAGCCTACTATAATAGATTTCACTGTCTATGATGATTGACTTGTTTCATCTAAGGGGATTGGTTTGGGATATGGGGCCTCAAGCAGAAAGGTACAGTCATTCAAGAGGCTATACACCTAGAAGCTGTATGAAGAAAAGCTGCTGGAATGCCATCCCTTTGCAGAACGATCAATCAACATTAATTGATTAGGACAAAGCCAGTGAGAACATCATGATAGCAGTGATTATATAAAGATCAAATCAAGGTCAACAGTCTTCAAGGTTAGTTTCCGAGTTGTAAAGCAAAACACATTTTGGAAGAGTTGTGAAAGCTCCACACTGTGGGTGTTTGTGTAGTCAAAGACTCGGGGGGAAATGAGATAGTGCTAAACTTAATTAACAAATAAATATTAACTATGGGAACACAGTTCAAGAGGTGATGTTGCAGAAGGTTATAGTGCTCAAAGGGTTAAGGTGAGTGACTCTTAAGCTCTACCCAATCTGACAATGTCATACCCCAGGCATGGGTGAAGTTAAAACAGGACAACCTGGATCTCATGGAGGGCAGACCTTGATCTGCAACTCTCATAATCTAAGTGCGTTTGTCTTATTAATTTGTATATTTGTGTACGGTTGTTATCAGGCAATAAGCTACATCTTGTTCATGAGCCTGTTCCTCTTTGAACTCAGTTGGCCACAGCAAACTACCCAACCACAAGCTAACAGCACTGGAATCCCAAAATCAAAAACCAAATATCTCTGAAGAAGGGTCTAGACCAGAAAAGTCAGCTTTCCTGCTCCTCTGATGCTGCTTGGCCTGCTGTGTTCATCCAGCTCTACACCTTGTTACGACAGCTTCCATTGACTGGACCCTTGCATACTCAGTAGACAGGGCGTTTTGTATTGCATACTGTATAGACTCATTGTCATGAGGATATGCCTTTGACACCATAAAGCGATCAGCTGAGGAGGGACAAGAGGAAGTTGAACAGTCGAGTCAAGCTAAACAGTGTCTTTCTGAGAAGGCTGTTGGTGAAAAGTGCACCATAGTGCGATACACCCTCACATCTTACCTTCTCTTTGATATGGACCATTGTACTAGGTTAAAATGCAAAATTAAAAGCCATTACAAAATTAACGTTCCAAACCAAATTTATAAACCAAATCACGTGATGTTGCGTATAAATGCCAACTAATCATCCTTGTGCCTTCTCTTATCGTCCGTCTTCTTTGTGTCTTGACCTGTTCTAACGCTCTTATGCAGTTTTCCTCCAGTAGCTGCTGGAAGATGAAAGCCTTCCACATGGGAGATTGCAGATGGCCTTGCAAGATGACATCAAAAGGCTCTGGGCCACAGAAGATGAACTTTGAACTGTATCATGTATCAGACAACGATCTGGGATGCTTGACTGATGGACAGCAGTAAGGACAGAGAGTGATAGACAATAGTGAGAAGGTGAATGGAGCCCTTCCAAGGGGGCAACAGTTTTGTCCACCATGGAGCAATTGTTGCACTCTTTGTGGTGCTTCCCCAGTAATAATGGTAGCATTGAAACATCCTGTAAGGCTTATTGAATACTGTCATCTGTAGCTGTGATGGCATCACTCTACCTTACCAAATAGCAGCCTGGCCCTCTATTGTAGCACCCAGATGTTTGTTGGCTTCTGTTTGCACTGAAGTGGAAACTGAGACATCAGCCTGTCCTCCGCCACTGCATCATGGTTGGGTACACAGGATTGCAAATAATGTTGTCATTGAAATGCCTGAGTATCGTCACAAAGCCCTGTGAAAAGTTGATGATGCAGTCTCCACATTCTGTGCCATTTGCACTGGCTTTATGACAAGCTTGACATTTATTAACCTCAATCCATTGCCTATTCAAGCTGTCATCGGAGTCCTCTGTGGAATAATTTGTATACAATGTCACCTCCCAGCAAGTTGGCACCTGTGCAACTCATGACTTAGTTCAGGCACTTGTGCCCAAAGTCATACCATGTGCAATTCCTGTCTCCGTGTTAATCTCCATAATGCAGAAAATAACTGTTCATGGGGGACAATATTTGGAAAAGTGAGAACAATTTGTAGTTTTTCTTTATCATCACTGTCTTTTCACTTTTTCACCTTTTGCTTCCCACCACTGCCTGCTGACAGGTTTTAGGGATCTGAAAGGAGAAAGAAACAAGATTATTTCTGTGGTTGTGGAATGGAGGAGGGTGAGGGAGGGAAGCAAAAGGGGTGTACTTACAGTAGCTGCAGTTGTGAATTAGAAGCGTTATACGAGAAGAGAAAAGTAGTATGAGAAGGAGAATTAGGTATGAAGATATTGTTAACTTCAATGGCTTCAGCACCACTGCTGGCATTGGCTTTCGTGATGACTATTTCAATGTGGTCTACTCCATAGAGTGGGGCAGGGGGTAATGATAGGCAGATGCACACGTTAACATTTATTAACTACTGCATCTGGCTGTGAGCCACCTTGCCCTGCAAGAAAGTGGGAATTGCAACAGTGAGCATGGTGAAATTTCATTGGATGCAATGGCTGTCACAGTTGAATAGCTGCCAATGTGCACAAGCTGTGAACTGGAGGTATCGGCTTTGCAATTCCATTATGTAAAGATGAGGTACAGCTCTGAATGTCAGGTAGGAGTTATTCATGGGATGTATTGAATCTATGAGCGTATGAGGCTGGTGGATGAGTTGACAGGACGTGGCATTTGAATTGACCTTTTCAATGACTTTACCCACTCATTTGAGATGATTGAACTTTTCCCAGAATTGCTTTCAGATCTTCAGGCTTTGATTCCTGGCATTGACTGTCACAGTGAATTATCCCAATGCCATCTGAGAGTTTACCTAGAGGCCCAATTAGCCCTTTCTGAATACAGTACACCCTTCTCCTTCACACTTCCTGCACCAAGTCCTCTTCAGTAGCATCCAAGATCCTTGGAGTATCTCATGTTGTCATTGTCAGAACATATGAAACAGGAGAAGGAGAAGACCATTCAGCCCATTGATCCTGCTCTATCCTGGATGATGTTAGGCTTCCACTGCACTTTCCTGTCCCTCCCCATATCCCATAATTCTCTGAGAGAACAATGATCTGTCTTTTTCATCCTTAAATGTATTCAATGATGGCTCGATCCGCAACATAGAAAGCATAAAAACATAGAAAATAGGTCCAAAGTAGGCCATTGGGCCCTTCTAGCCTGCACCACCATTCAATACAATCATGACTAATCATGTAATCTCAGTATCCCATTCTCACCCTCTCCCTATACCCCTTGATCCCTTTAGCCACAAGAGCCATATCCAGCTCCCTCTTGAATATATCTAAATGAACAGGCCCCAACACCTCCATGTGAGAGAGAATTCCACAGGCTCACAACTCTGAGTGAATAAACTCTTCCTCATCTCAGTCCTGAATGGTTTACCCTTTATCTTTAGACTGTGACCCCTAGTTCTGGACTTCGCCAACATCGGGAACATTCTTCCCTCATCTAGCAACCCTCTGAGATAGAGAATTCAATAGGTTCAGAACTGGATGTGAAGGCATTTCTCTACAGTTTCAGTCAGAAGTGCTCAGTTCCATACTTTGAGACTGTGCCCCCTTGTTCTAGGTTTCTCAGACTAGGGAAGCAAATTCTCAGTACCCGCCCATTCAAAACCCTTCATGAACTTGAATGTTTCAGTGAGATCGCCTTTCACTCTTCAAGGCAATATAAACCCATTTTACTCTGTCTTTTTCCATGTCAGAGGGACTTAACTTCACAATGACTGCTATCACTTGCCTCTAGCCAGACTGCTTCTCTCCTTAAAGAGATACAAGTTGACTATAACTGATGATAGTCTGTCATGGTTTGGAATACGTAATACTATGACTACTTTCAACTGCATGTTCAGGGCTGTCGCTATCAGTTGTGATGAGCAGGCAGTACAAAGTCACCTACTGTTTACAGTTGGCATGGTGTGATCATGCATCTTGAGCCCCACCTCCTCATTTATGTGCCCACTGAATTTAGACTATGTTGTCGTTAATCTGCTACATAGACCACAGGAGGGCACAGCAGAGTATCTTCATGTTTATCTTCAGAGAGAGAGAGTCTGTCTTGGGCTGGCTAAACAGAGCTCTGGTACTCCGTTCAGCTCTGCCTGATTCTGACCCACACCTGTCCAATATGTAGAGAAAACCTTTATGTCCTCTGCAATCACGAATATATACGTTGTATGCATTTTATTCTCGTATATTAAACAGAAATTTTCCATCCTAGATCTTTCTTCTATCCTGTCTACAGGAATTTGTTTATACTCTCTATTCTGCCCCCAAGGCTGATTCAGGCAATAGGGTTTACAAGGTTCCACTTCAGACAGTTTTACTAACATGAACACTTAGAGTGTTCAAGTTTTATGTCCGCTAAAATATGCCTGACAGTACTAGCTTGAAAGGTGCCGTCTTACTCCTGTTGTAGCCATCCTTTTATAAAATCTTATTTAGCTCCCACTACAGCTCCCCCGGCCTCCAACACCTTGCTTCTCCCAGCGTTGTGTTCCAATCACAGAGCTCTGAATACTTTCTTCCTTGCAGACGACAAAAGATGTTTTGTCTTTAAAAGGCTGCAGGATTCACTGACAATTTCCCATCTTTTCTCAGTTAAATGTGTGCTCATTTTCAAATGGTATGGTTCAACTCGCTCGTACACATCAGATTTGAAGGGGGTGGATGTGAACACAAGGAACAGCAAGCATGGCATTGTGTAAAAAATCCGAGCCAAAAATAGCACAGAGCTGGCATTACATTGGAGGAAGATTCCTGTACCCGAACTGACAAAATACATCCTGCTGAGCATCAGATTTCCTATATAGCTCACAGATCTGTCAAGGAAAAGTGCAATGGGTTTATTAATTGCTTAGCATTGGGAAAAAAAGACATGATTTTCCTTTTCAACTGCATGGATTTACATCTATATACAATATCTATAGGTGGAAACATATATGGTTTCACAGATACATAAATTTCAAAATGTTTCAACTCTTTGTATAGGATATTGTCTCCATCTGTTTAGGACGTTTTTTTTAAACTGAAGCACAGCCACCACCCAAAGAAAATCAAATCAATGGAAGATTGAAACAATTTTATTGTTTCTTTCTTCCCAAAAACAAACCTTTGTGACGGTTATAAAGTTAGGAAAAAGGTATGTCCAAACAAAGATGCTTGCTCACATCCCACTGCACATGGAGCTGAAGCATGGTTTTTACCTAAACCCTGCCAGAGAGTATCCTTTTCCTTATTCTTTCAAGCCTATTGTGCACTTTGTGACTTTTGTCCCAGACATAGCAGATAAGAGGAAACTGGCACCACACCAATGGGCGGATAGGGACCAGGATGTCCTGGTAAATGGGGTGATACAGAGAACAGGCATCCTCTTCCCACAGGATTGGTAGAGGAGGCCAAGATACCGGAACCTTGCAGCATGGCCTGATGTTTCCAACCTGGTCAGTGCAGTCTCAGCCTTTTGAAGGAATGTCTGGCAGTGTAGGAAGAAGGTCAATGACATTTTCTACTCTGCCAGTGTATGTGGCGCCATCTTTTCTCTGCTACCTCAAGCTCACTTTATCCCTGCTACCATGAAAACCTATCAGTAAGGTGTTATCACGCTTACTATTGGGTGCACCATATTCCCTCGTTTGCTCTTTCTCCCCCAATTCCCCACGCTACAAAAACTGCATTGTCTCCGTGCTGCCTACTCACTCACTTGGGACACCTCCCTACCTTTCCTCTAGACACACCAGCACTAAACATTGCATTAGGATTAACCTTCCCCTCATCCTAATCTTTAACTTTAACACTAATGCGAACCAATTTTTCACTTGATTTGATTTATTATTGTTACATGTACCAAGATACAGTGAAAAATATTGATTTGTGCGCTAATGAGACACATCATTCCTTACATAAGTACGTCAGGGTAATAGAACAGAATGCAAAATAGAGTGTTACAGCTACAGAGAAGGTGCAGAGAAAGATCAACTTTAATATACAAGAGGCCTATTCCTAAGTCTAATAACAGCAGGGAAGAAGCTGTTCTTAAACCTGTTGTTTCCAGGAGCAGAACTGGAGGGAGGAGCACCCAAAACACAGTTAGTATAAACTAACTTACCCCAGGGTAAGTGATGTCACAGGAGGACTGCGACCTGATTGGTTGGTAGGAAATCTGTCCTATATTTGGAAAAAAAGGCAAAACTAATTATAAATAATTAACTAACCAAGGATTTACTAACTGATAAATGAATTAACAATGTAACAATGGCAGATGATGTGGGAGCTGGTTGATCCCATTATGAACTGCAGTGACCACATCGGCAGCAAGCATTGGTTGCTGGAGGAACTTAGGCTCAGAATTGATGAACCGGAATCCCAGCTTCAGACACTGCGGCACATCCGGGAAGGGGAGAGTTACCTGGACATTCTGGTTCAGGAGGCAGTCATACCTGATAGATTAAGTACCACAAATTTGGTCAGCAGCTAGGGAGAGCAGGGTGTGATTGTAAGCGAGGCGAGTAGAGGGATCCTGCTTTCAAGTTCAGAGGAGCCTCAGGTCTTGACCTTGTCCAACAGGTACGAGGTACTTGCTCCAGGTGTGGATGAGGAACAGGGCTGTAGAGAAGCTGAGCCAGCTGACCACAGGACCATGGCACAGGAGGCCATTCAAGAAGGGGGATCAAAAAGATTGGTGGTTGTCGTAGGGGATTCTGTAATTAGGGGAACAGATAGCATCCTTTGTAAGCAGGATAGAGAGTTCCTGCATGGTGAATTGCCTGCACAGTACCAGAGTTAGGGAGATCTCTGACCAGCTTGAAAGGATGTTTGATCGGGAGGGGGAGGATCCAGTTGCTGTAGTCCATGTTGGGACAAACAAAATAGGCAAACCTAGAAAATATAACCTGTTTAGGGATTATCAGGAGCAAGGAACTAAGTTAAAGAACAGATCCTCAAGAGTTATAATCTCCGTATTACTGCCTGACCCATGTGCAAATTGGCATACAACCACCAGAATAAGTAAACACATGGCTAAAAGAGTGGTGTGGGAAAGAGGGGTTCCTTTTCATGGGTATTGGTATCAGTATCGGAACAGGAGGGATGTGTACCGTTGAGACGGTCTCCATCTGAACCGAGCAGAGACCAATATTCTAGCGAAAAGGGTAAATAGGCTGATCAACAGGACTTTAAACTAGAAAGTTGGAGGGAAGGGAAGGGTAAAAAGCCAAGAAGTATAATGGCCAATGGGAAACAAAGTAGCACATTGACATCTGTGCGGCTGCATGGAAAATTATGAAAAAATGAAAATAAAGGAGAACTTAGGAGAGGTTATTAAAGTCTCCAGCACGCAAAATAGGACAGAGTGTTTGGAAAGGGTTAGGAATCAAACTTCAAGCACACAGGATAAACGATGACAATGAGAAGAGGGATAGTCAATACAGGACTGAAGATGTTGTATCTGATTGCACACAGTGTATGAAATAAGCTAAATGAGCTTGGGGCGTAGATCAAAATTGGCAGGTATGATGTGGTGGGCATCACGGAGATGTGGCTGCAAGGGGATCAGGACTGGGAGCTAAATATCCAGGGATATCCAGAGGGGGTTGAGTTGCCTTATCAGTAAGAAATGAAATTAAATCATAGCAAGACATGAAGTAGGGTGGGATGAGGTAAAATCGGTGTGGGTAGAGTTGAGAAATCACAGAGGTTAAAAAAATCATAATGGAAGTTATGTGCAGGCCTCCAAACAGTAATCATGATTTGGAGCACAAGATACACCAGGAGATACAAAAGGCATGTAAGAAAGGCAAAGTTACGGTGACCATCAGGGATTTCAATATGCAGGTGGATTGGGAAAATCAGTTTGGCAGTGGATTGCAAGAAAAAGGAAATTGTGGAATGTCTACGAGATGGCTTTTTGGAGCAGCTTGTGGTGGATCCCGCCAGGGAACAGGCAATACTGGATTTAGTGTTATGCAATATGGTAGACTTGATAAGGGAGCTTAACGGGAAGGAACCCTTAGGAGGCAGTGACAACAGCATGATAGAATTTACTCTGTAATTTGAGAAGAAGAAGGCGGAATCAAATGTAGCGGTATTACAGTTTAATAACGGCAACCACAGAGGCATAAGGGAGGACCTGACCAAAACTGACTGGGAGCCTAGCAGGAAAAGTAGTGAAACAGCAATGGCAGGAATTTCTGGGAGTAATTTGGGACACATAACAAAAATTCAACCCGAGGAAAAAGAAGCACACCAAAGGGATGGTGCAGCAACTATGGCTGACAAGGAAAGTCAGGAATAGCATAAAACCAAAAGAGAAAGCATACAATGTGGCCAAGGGCAGTGGGAAGCCAGAGGATTGGAAAGCCTACAAAGACCAACAGAGGACAATGAGAAAAGAAATAAGGAGGCAGAAGATCAAATAGGAGAGTAAGCTAGCCAGTAATATAAAAGAAGATTGCAAGAGTTTCTTTAGATAAATAAAGGGTAAAAGAGAGACAAAAGTGGACATTGGATCACTGGAAAATGATGCTGGAGAGGCAGTAATGAACATTATAAAATGGAGGTTGACTGCCCTTTGGGAACTAAAGCCAAAACACCCAAACAAGAGCACCTCACCTTATAATGTATAAAAGGAGTGTGAAAAGTGGTTTCACCTACTCTTCAGCAACTTCTAGTCGTTAAATAAAATAAATCCCTCACGCTCACTTTACAATCGACAAGTAACAATTTAATTATCTGAGTCTAACAGTGAACAAATTAACTAAACTATTCACAAACAGAATAAATCCCTTCTAGCCACTAACTATTCCCAAATTGAACAAGATGCTAATGGTATGCTGTTCCAATAAATACAAGTCTCACCTGTACAAAGGTGAGACTTTAAAAAAAAAGATTTAAAAAAATAGAATTTAGTCTCTCAAACTTACAGCCAGGCAACATGCCTTCCGGAATGCTCTGTTCCTTCTCTGTCAAATGTTCTGTTAGGAGCACCTTCTTCGTCAATTCTTCTGTCAGGAATATTAACCAGTTGTTGTGTAGGTACCTTTGTTCTTTAGATAGCACTTTCTCTAAGACTTCAAGAAGACTGTGAGAGCCAATAATTCTCTCTTAAGAGCTGAGAGCTGTTAACTCTGTCAAATGGCAGTTACTTCTCCCTGCCTTTGTCCAACTGCCCTTTTTTTTATACCCGTGATGACATATCAATTTCTTATTATAGGATTGGTCCTATGTTGTCAAAATCATCAGATTTAAATTTAATTGGTTCTTCATATCTAAGTGCCTGGTTCAAATTGATTGGCTAAATTCAAAACTTGTTGCCTTGGTAACAAAACAAAATTGCTGCTGGGCCTGCTAACTCTGTGTGCTCTCTGTGCACTTGCAAATCTTCAAGCTGCTGCTCGTAGACATCCATTTTACATCTCTAAGCACAGAAAAAACACATCATCTTTTAAAGAGACCACAGAATGCCTTCCTCCTTAACATTTTACAAACACCAAATTCTACCTTTCTGCCTCCCAATCCACAAGTACGCTACCCAACTTCGCAACATGGGGAACAAAGAAATGGCTGAGGAACTGAATAAATATTTTGCGTCAGATTTCATGGTGGAAGACATGAGTAATATCCCAAAAATTCAAGAGAATCAGGGGACAGAAGTGAGTATGGTGGCCATCAGCAAGGAGCTAGAAAACCTGAAAGGTCTGAAGGTGGAGAAATCACCAGGACTGGGTGGGCTACACCCCAGAGTTCTGAAGGAAATAGCTGAAGAGGCGTTAATGGTGATATTTCAAGAATCACTGGAGTCAGGGAGGGTCCCAGAGGACTAGAAAATTGTTAACATAACCCCCATTTAAGAAGGCCGTGAGGCAAAGACGGGAAATTACAGGCCGATTAGCCTGACCTCAGTTCTTGGTAAGATTTTGGAATCCATTGTGAAAGATGAGATATCTGAATACTTGCAAGCGCATGATAAAATAGGGCAAAGTCAGCATGGTTTCATCAAGGGGAGGTCATGCCTGACAAATTTGTTAGAATTCTTTGAGGAGGTAACCAGCAGGTTAGGCCAAGGAGAACCAATGGATGTTACAGAGCATAGAACATAGAACAGTACAACACAGTACAGGCCCTTCGGCCCACGATGTTGTGCCAACCTATTATCCTACTAAGATCAATCTACCCTGCGTACCCTACATTTTACTATCCTCCATGTGCCTATCCAAGAGTCGCTTAAAAGTCTCGAAAGCATCTGATTCCATTAACCACTGCCGGCAGCGCATTCCACACACCCACCACTCTCTGTGAGAATGTACCTCTGACATCTCCCCTATACCTTCCTCCAATAACCTTAAAATTATGCCTCCTCGTAATAGTCATTTCCACCCTGGGAAAAAGTCTCTGACTTTCCACTCTATCTATGCCTCATCATCTTGTAAACCTCTATCAAGTCACCTCTCATCCTTCTTTGCTCCAATGAAGAAAGTTCTAGCTCCCTCAACCTTTCCTCATAAGACCTGCCCTCCAGTCCAGGCAGCATCCTGGTTAATCTCCTCCGCACCCTCTCTAAAGCTTCCACATCTTTCCTATAATGAGGTGACCAGAACTGAACACAGTATTCCAAGTGTGGTCTAACCAGAGTTTTATAGAACTGCAGCATAATCTCACAGCGCTTAAACTCAATTCCCCTGCCAATGAAAGCCAACACACCATACACCTTCTTTACAACCCTATCAACTTGGGTCACAACTTTAGGGATCTATGGATATGGACCCCAAGATCCGTCTGTTACTCCACACTGCCAAGAATCCTGCCATTAACCCTGTATTCTGCATTCAAATACAACCTTCCAAAATGAATCACTTCACACTTTTCCAGGTTGAATTCCATCTGCCACTTCTTTGCCCAGCTCTGCATCCTGTCAATGTCTCATTGCAACCTACAACAGCCCTCCATACTATCCACAACTCCACCAACTTTCGTGTCATTGGCAAACTTATTAACCCACCCTTCCACTTTCTCATCCAAGTCATTTATAAAGATCACAAAGAGCAGAGGTCCCAGAACAGATCCCTGTGGCACACCACTGGTCACTGAGCTCTAGGCTGAATACTTTCCATCTACTACCACCCTCTGTCTTCTATTGGACAGCCAGTTTTATATCCGGACAGCCAAATTTCCCTGAATCCCATGCCTCCTTTACTTTCTGAATTAGCCTACCATGTGGAACCTTATTGAATGCTTTGTTAAAATCCATATACACCACATCCACTGCTCTACCTTCATCGATGTGTTTTGTCACATCCTCAAAGAATTCAATAAGGCTTGTAAGGCAAGACCTGCCCCTCACAAAGCCATGCTGACTATTTCTAATCAAACTGTGCTTTTCCAAATAATCATAAATACTATCTCTCAGAATCCTATCCAATAATTTGCCCACCACAGAATTAAGACTGACTGGTCTGTAATTTCCAGGATTATCCTTATTCCCTTTCTTGAACAAGGGAATGACATTTGCCACCCTCCAATCTTTTGGCACTACTCCAGTGGACAGTGAGGATGCAAAGATCATTGCCAAACGGGCAGCAATCTCTTCCCTCGCTTCCTGTAGCAAACTTGGGTTTATCGCGTCTGGCCCAGGGGACTTATCCATCCTCACATTTTTCAAAATTTCTAGCACATCCTCCTTCCTAACAACAACCTGTTCAAGCATATCTGCCTGTTTCATGCTGTCCTCACAAACGTCAAGGTTCCTCTCACTGGTGAATACTGAAGTGAAGTATTCATTAAGGACCTCCTCTACCTCCTCTGATTCCGTACACAAGTTCTCTCCACTGTCCCTGGTTGGCCCTACCCTTACTCTGGCCGTCCTCTTATTATTCATATAAGTTTCGAAAGCCTTGGGTTTTTCCTTGATCCTCCCCAGCAAGGAATTCTCATACCCGCTTCTAGCTCTCCTAAGTCCATTCTTTAGTTCCTTCCTGGCTACCTTGTAGCCCCCTAGAGTCCTGTCCGATCCTCGTTTCCTCAGCCTTAAGTAAGCTTCCTCCTTCCTCTTGACTAGGTGTTCAACATGCCCCTGTGTTATCCAAGTCGCCGTAATGGCCACAACATCATAGTTCCAAGTACTGATCCATACTCTCAGTTGGTCACCCTTATTCCTGACACTTCTTGCATTGAAGTAGACACACCTCAACCCATCGCACTGACTACCACTTTGCCCTATCAACTGCTTATCCTTCCTGACAGATTCGCTGTTTGCTCTATCTGTCTGTACACCGGCTACCCCATCCTCTGCTCTATAGCTCCGGTTCCCTACATGGACTTCCAGAACGCCTTTGGCAAGTTGCCATACAGGAGGCTGCTGAGTGAAATAAGGCCCCATGGTGTTAGAGGCAAGGTGCTAGCATGGATACAAGATTGCCTGTCTGGCAGAAAGCAGAGAGTGGGGATAAAAGGGTCCGCAAGGATCAGTGTTGGGACTGCAACTTTTCACTTTATACATTAATGATCTAAATGAAGGAACTACGGGCATTCCGGCTAAGTTTGCAAATGATACAAAAATAAATAGAGGGATGGGTTGTATTGAGGAGAGAGGGAGGCTGCTGAAAGATTTAGACAGGTTAGGAGAGTGGGCAAAGAAGTGGCAGAAGGAATACAACTTGGAAATGTGTGAAGTATGCACTTTGGGAAGAGGAATAGAGACACGGACTATTTTCTTCATGGGGAGAAAATTCCGGAATCTGAAGTACAAAGGGTTTTTAAAGTCCTAGTCCAGGATTCTCTGAAGGTAAACTTGCAAGTTGAGTTGGTAGTTAGAAAGGCAAATACAATGGTGGCATTTATTTTGAGAGGACTAGAACATAAAGGCAGGGATGTACTTCTGAGGCTTTATAAAGGTCTGGTCAGACCACATTTCGATCATTGTGATCAATTTGGGGCCCCATACCTCAGGAAGGATGGACTGGCCATGGAGCAGGTCCAGAGGAGGTTTATGGGAATGATCCCAGGAATGAAAGGTTTAGCATGTGAGGAACATTTGAGGACTCTGGGTCTATACTTGATGGAGTTTAGAAGGATGAGGAGGGATCTAATTGAAACTTACAGAATACTGAATGGCCTGGACAGAGTGGATGTTGGGAAGATGTTTCCACTGGTAGGAGAGACTAGGACCTGAAGGCAAAGCCTTAGAGTAAAGGGAAGACCCTTTAGAATGGAAATAAGGAGAAACTTCTTTAGCCAGAGAGTGGTGAATCTGTGGAATTCGTTGCCACAGAAGGCTGTGGAGGGCAGGTCATTTAGCATATTTCAGACAGAGATAGATAGGTTCTTGATTGTCAAGGGAATCAAGGGTTACGGGGAGAAAGCGGGAGAAAGGCATTGAGAAACTTATCAGCCATGAAGGGTGGAGCAGACTCGATGGGCTGAATCACCTAATTTCTGCTCCTGTGTCTTATGCTCTTATAGTCTACGTGTTTTCAAACTTTTGTATTTTCTGCCCAATAGGATTAATTGGAAGACAGTATCACTGGGCTGGGAGGGCTCTTTGATTTTATTGGCTGCTTTCCCAAGGTAACGGTAAGTGTAGACAGAATCAATGGAAGGAAGGCTGGTTTTCTCACTCAATTGCTCCCTTTCTCTCATTCCAGGAGAAAACGGCCTATAATAGGGCAGAAAGACCCGAGGCGAGTGCTGCAATGCTCAATGTTTGTCTCCTACTAGAATGGGATATTGACCCTGATCACTCAAGCAGCCAGATGAGTATGCCTAAGCATTTGAACTGATATCAGAGGCTGCCATTGACTTACTTCCCTGGGACACCTGACTGAAAGCTATCTCCTTTGACTTGATTGTGGACTATTCCCCATGGATTTTGAGACATGTCTGCATTCTTGTAACAGAACCAGTGTGTTTGCTGTGTGTGCTGCTGATATGTGGTGCAGATGTGAGATTGATATAAAATGGTGCCACACAATAAGATGTCCACCTCCCTCATGGCTGCTGGCAGATCTGCCGAGGTTCTCCACTATTCCCTGCATTTGTTTCAAATTTCCAATATCCACAGTGTAGGGGCAGATGACCAAATGAAGCACGCAACACCCAGAGTCCACTTCCAGTTTATTGATGATAGACCAGTGGGAAGAAACCTCTGAGGGGTCTGGAAGCTTCTTCACTGAACAAAAGAAAACACGCATTTTTTAATACATTTGTTTTAGCCCAGCTTTGGCGATTACAAAACAATCATATTATTAATTAATTACGTACACATCCAATCAGGTTAATCATGTGACTGCATGGACAATAATGGTCTACCCTAGGTCTTCCCATGATCTCATGATGTTTACTGGTTTTACGGAGGAGGAATAGCCGAACCCCTCTGATAATTAAACTAAAACACAAGGCCCAATCTATTATAACGTGAGTAAGTGTTCCCCTCTAATAATTACCCCCGAAACACCCAGGGAAGCTTGCTTTTCCCCTCGTAATCTGTTAAACGTTGCTAAAGAAGAAAATCCCTCATCTCCACTTTATAAGAAATTTATTTATTTAACCCTAACAGCAATGAACAAGTTAAAAGAAATACTAACAAACCAAACAATTTCCCCCTAATTACGGACTATTCCAAAACAGAACTAAGTTCTATTGGAATGCTGTTGGAATAAACACAAGTCCCATTTATTTAAACCTGAGTAATAAGAAAACTATAACTTAAAACTTAATCTCTCCAAACTAGTACAGACTTTGTGTCTTCTGGAACTCTCTGCCACAAATGCCTTTCCTCTGCCAAGTCTGCTATTTTTTTAAAATTTTCTATTCATTTGTGGGATGTGGGTGTCGCTGGCTGGCCAGCATTTCTTGTCCATTCCTAGTTGCCCTTCAGAAGTTGATGAGCTGCCTTCTTAAACTTAAAACTTCAATATATTTAAATAGATATACTTTATGTTCAAAACCTTATGAGTACGATTATCTGGAGTGGAGGGATTTCAAACAAGGTGAATAGACTCTTCCCTTATATCCTGTGCTGGACCTCAGATTTTGAACTAGCCAGGTATGGAACCTTCTAGCAGCAACCTCAAGGATGTTCTTTACCCAACTATCTCTGTACATACAACAACAGCTGAGTGTTTGCTACTACTCAACAGGACCCTTTGTGCTATCTTAGCCTTGTTAACTTGGATATATTCTTCATACAAGGCTATGATTGTCCTAGCTTATACTTCAACTTTAGATACCAAACTAAACAAGCTACTACTTCAGCTAAAAACCTTCTCAGCCATTTTATGCTAACTGAAAACTACCTGCAGCCATTTTATGATGTTTTCGGCCATTGGCAGCCCCAGTACGCAGTATTTTGCCTTTACTCAATGTGATATTGAGTTTTACATTTCAATCACCCTCTGGGTAAAAGGTTTTCTCCTGAGTTTTTTCCCTTTATTCATTCACAGGTTGACGGCACCACTGGCCAGGCAGCATTTATTGCCCATCTACAATTGCGGTGGCTCTGGAGTCACATCTATGCCATACCAGGCAAAGACAGCAGTTTCTTTTCCTAAAGGACATTGATGAACCAAGTGGGATTTTCCAGGTGATTGACAATGGATTCATGGTCATCATTAGACACTTTAATTCCAGATATTTATTGAATTCAAATCCCCCTACCTGCCATGGCAGGATTCAAACTTGGGTCCCCAGGTTCTGAGTCTCTGGGTGAACAGTCCAGTGCCAATACCACTAGGCCATTGCCTGCCCAGTAAGGAATTGTATTTTTCCTTATTGAATTATTAGCATCCCTTAAATTTATGATGCCTGCTATTGGAAACCCAAGCATTTTCTGTATGCCCATTGATCAGATGGATTCATAATTTTTATAACCTTTACTAGGTCACTCCTCAGCTTTCTCTTTATTAGAGCTAAAGCTCCAATATAAGAATAACTCATTATTTTCAATGCTTTTAACAATGATTACTCTGGAATCTTTGCTGGTTTATCACAGGTCAGAGAAACGGTGGGAATAGAAAATGGGGCAGTGTTAATGAGCAGCAATGACTGGAATGCAATGTGACTGGTTGGCCTTCAATCCAGAAACAAAATATCCAAATTAAAACAAAATTGTGTGAGCTAAAGTCATGAA
The DNA here is from genome assembly GCA_024137785.1 of Ginglymostoma cirratum. NCBI lineage: Eukaryota > Metazoa > Chordata > Chondrichthyes > Orectolobiformes > Ginglymostomatidae > Ginglymostoma > Ginglymostoma cirratum. The sequence continues at coordinate 44,890,911 of JAHRHZ010000021.1, forward strand.
CGAGTGCTGGAGATTTTAATCTATCAACATTCACTATTTGTTTATGCAACTGTCAGTGACCATTTCCCAAAAGTCCATGAGCTCATCGTCATAATATACAAAATGAGGCATATTTAGTGCACAAAATACGGCCACGTCGGTGAGCTACGTACTTAAGGAGCTGTTCTTTTACTGTTTTGATTGCAACTCTTATTTTTAAAGTTAAAGTTTGTTTTAACCCACCAAAGCTTTGAGTCAGGATGTGAAGATTCAAAAGCTTATTTCTTTATCTTTGCTTTGTATTCATTTTTTAAAATAACAGTTTTCAAAAAATCAATCCTCCTGTTTTTCAAATTCTACAATGATTCCATATTACCAGTTTTCAATGTTCTGCTTCCATTCGCCTTCGATAAAGCAGGCATGAGTTATACCTATTTGCCTAATGCATTACTTTCACACAATCATGCCAGATAATTACCCAAAACAGTTTAATTTACCTTTGTGAGAAAAAGAGATAGTCACTTCAAGTTTATTTTCAAAGCTTTCAAAACAGGAAAGTATTTCAGGATTGCACAGAGAACATTCTGTCCAGTTATGTAAGACACGTTGTGTTTGGATCATGAAGTTAGACTGAGGAAAAGGTAAACACATTTAAGAAGAATTTATAAATTGAAAACATATGCATGTTACATGTGTAAGGTTAATCTTTATGAGTCAAGACTTTAGACTGCAAATATTTTCAGAAAATAATACATGAAGGTGTTATTCTGAGCAGCTTAGCTCCCACGGTAAAAAGTCTGTTTAACCATAATGTTTATGTTCCTATTCATTCCAATATGATAAATCATGAGTTATTGATTTCAGAAAATAAAAAGGGGACAAAGCACAAATTTGCTTAACATCTCAAAGCAATCGAAGTTCTAACAATCCTATTTTGTTTGCTAGACGATGAATCAGATATGGACCCTGTTTTAATATTGAGCTAGTTCTGGTAATTCTTCACATCCTGACCTTATCTTTATTGATTCCGGGCTCTGCTGCAGAAACCGATAACTGAATATACAGTTATCACAAATAGTTGATTATTGATTTGCAGAGCAAATTATTTCTTTAACACCTCTCTTCTTGTCATCTTGCTCAGGTGTCACTTGTCATTGGTGTTAATGCTTCCATTAAATAATGCAGGATTTGTTCCAAGTTTTGTGTCACACTAGGCTGAGGTGATTTAAGAACATCATTGAGTTTAAGTTGCCATAACTGTTACCAATGCTGTTTTAATTAATTCAGTTAATTACCAGATATAGATCTTCATGTAAAGATCAGTTACTGTTGTTTTGTAAGACAAAATAATTACAGGCAAGGATTCAAGGGAGAAATCCAATGTACATAGATTGAGTCACAGAGTTAACAATCCTCAGTGTTTATTTCCAAGCATTCATCCTTGTTCCTGGATGATGGGTATCTGTCTTTGTTCATCCTTGAGCAATCTGTCTCTATTCTGTGACTACATCTATTTCATCTGGACCACCATAGCAAATGCGTATCATTTACGATTTTATTTTTGGTATAATTACCAGGTTATGCAAAAATCTGACCTTAATAACTGTACAATCTGTCCTGATTTCCAACACAGCTGCAAGTATGTACCCTTTTTGCCACAATCCAGGTTTCTGCATCTGTTCTGCAATTAACTTCATTAATCTTCAAAAGGATTCCAAAAACAATCAGTTGCAAAACAATTAAAGAAAACGTGTTTTGGTAGACGAAAGACTGTTGTGGATAATTACTTGTTATTGTTTTCTTTCAGGATAGGTTTCCTTTTCTTTAGAAAGCTGCATTAGAATGCGTGTGATCAAAACTGTTTTTTTAGGAAGACTCTTTCTGCAACAAAAAAATCTCAGGAGGACAATTTTAATCAGCAGATTTCAATTTGTACATAACGTAATATTCAGCAAAATATAAGGGTTGCATCATAGATGTAAGAAGGAGCTTTTTTACATCAAATTACATCCAATTTGAATCTTATTGTTAATTTCTTTTAGCTGGTGAGAAAGAGAGATGATCTTGTATGTGCAGTTCTGATTTAGTATAGGGCTTTAAAGTGAGTAACAGTTAGCAAATTATGCCAACCGAATCAAACCCATTCATTAGAGTAGCCTATTCTTTCTTCCCAAATCTTGGGGGACTACCACAGTGTGGTGTAGGTGTAATTTATTCTCCAAGAAGGCTTGTGGGGTGCTGATTGTTAGTGCTTCAGCTGTTTGGTTCACAGGCAGACCAAGTCATTGAGTTTTATGGTGTTGACTTCCTATGCAGTCGACACAATTTGTTTCCATTTGCCATTTGTCAGCTTTAGAGGTTAAATGCCATTGCTGCGACATTCTAACTAGGATTTACAGAATGATACATTTTATAACATCTCATTTAAACCTGAAGACTGAAATGGCTATTTGCAAAATGTTACAGACTGTGAAATTGGGTCTGAGAATAGGAAGGGGTTTGCAAAGTCAAATTACAACAAGCCAAGTTTTGCCACGGCAGGTAATGCATTTTGCGCTTCTGTTTAATTTATATCATCACAACCTGCAGCCAGCAATGAATATACTGTCGAGCTGTTACAGAGCTGAGCTTTGGGTGCAAAAATTGTAGAGAAGCCACTTCAAGCTGAGGTTAATCTGTATTTCTTAAAACGATCTCTACTTGCTAAAAGAAAGGAGTGTGGCTGTGACTTGGAAACCTAGTTTCTAAAAGTGATTTTGATGTGGAAAAGCAAAACAAGACACAATATAGCTGAGGGTAACCTCCGGGATTTTCCGAAGCAAGAGGTGGCGGGTCAACATCAGGTGGAATTCCTGACACCACTGACAATTCCCCTGTGTCTGGAGTCCTCCAGGAAAATTCCTTAAAGTCAAAGGATTCAGAGTGTTTTGACTCACTTAAGATTAAAAGTTAGAAGATTAAAACTTCTCTAACTCCTGAGTGACTGGTAAACTGAATCCCCTCATCACCACAGATGCCAATCAAAACTAGATTTCCACTGTCCCAGGTGCCCTCCTGACCTTTCATTTACCAGCTGTACCCAACCCAATGCAATATCCTCACCTGTCACTGTCAAACCCGACACCCATCACCTGTGCCAATACCAATATCACCTACCATCCGCCACCGGACTAATGGCACTGCATAAAAACTGAAAGTCCCGCAGATGTTGGAAATCAGAAACGGAAACAGAAATTGTGAGAAATGCTCAGCATCTGTGGTGAGAATTTAGAAATTGTTTCGCTTTCAGTGTGCCTTCCTTAGAACAGATGGTAGCTACTAAAATATTGTTCTTTATGAAGAAGATAGAGTGGGGACAGGGGACACAACAATGGCTGCCAGGACTGTCACTGAACTCACTGCCTCCGGAGATCTTCCCCCAGCTGCCTCCAAACTGATAGTCTCCAAACCCTGGACAGCCTGCTTCTACCTCCTTCCCAAAATCCACAAACCAGACTTCCCCTGTAGGCGCACCATATAATTCTGTCCCTGCACTACTGAGCTCACCCGACCTTGAATCCATCCTCTTTCCATTTGTCCAGACCTTGCCCACCTACATCCACAATTCCTCTGATGTCTTCTGCCATATAGGCAACTTCCATTTCTCTGGCCCTAACTGCCTCCATTTCACCGTAGATGTCCAACCCCTCAATGTCTCCATTCCCCACCAGGATGGTCTGCGACCTCTCAGCTTCTTCCTCAACCAGAGGCCCGAACCCTCCCCATCCACCACCACTCTCCTCTGCTTGGCTGAACTTGTTCTCTCACCAAACCAATTTCTCCTTTAATTCAGAGATAACAAGGTGTAGAGCTGGATGAACACAGCAGGCCAAGCAGCATCAGAGGAGCAGGAAGATTGATGTTTTCGGCCTAGACCCTTCTTCAGAATTTCTGATTTCTCACGAAGGTTCTAGGCCCGAAACGTCAGCCTTCCTGTTCCTCTGATGCTGCTTGGCCTGCTGTGTTCATGCAGCTCTACCCTTTGTTATATCAGATTCTCCAGCATCTGTAGTTCCTACTATCTTTCCTTTAATTCGTTTCACTTCTGCCAAGTCAATGGAGTTGTTATGGGCACCCGCATGGGTCCCAGTTATGCCTGCCTCTCTTCAGGGTATGTGGAACAATCCTTGTTCTAGTCTTACACTGGCCCCCCTCCCACAACTCTTTTCTTGGTACATTAACAACTATTTCAGTGCTGCTTCATGCTCCCGCCTTGATCTTGAAAAATTGGTTCATTTTGCTTCCAATTTCCACCCATCTATAAAATTCACATTGTCCATTTCCAACACTTCCCTTCCTTTTCTTGACCTTTCCATCTCTATTTCAGGGAATAAACTGTCCACTGCCATCCACTACAAAGCCACTGACTCCCATAGCTACCTTCAAGACAAATCTTCCCACCCCATGTCCTGCAAGGACTCCATCCCATTCTCCCCGTTCCTTTACTTATGTCATACTAGTCGGATGATGCCACCTTTGAAATGAGCGCTGCCAACATGTCTTCCTTCTTCCATTACCGTGGTTTCTTGCCCACTGTAGTTGAGAGGGCCCTCAATAGCATTTGACCTTTCACCCATGTTTCCACACTTGCTCCTTCCCATCACTCACGATAGCATGATCAGGTCCCCCTCGTTCTCACTTTTCATCCCACCTGCCTCCATGTTCTAAGGACCATTCATTGCCATTTCAAATAACTCCAGCATAGTGCCATCACCGAACACATCTTCCCCTCACTCCCCTGGCTCTATTTCACAGGGATCATTCCCTCTTGGACACCCTAGTCCATTCCTCGACCACCAACACCACTTCCCCTCCCCATGGCACCTTCCCATGTAACTGCAGAAGGTGCAACATTCACCCCTTCACCTCTTCCCTGCTTACCATCCAAGGGTCTACACAGTCTTTCCAGGTGAAGCAGCATCACACCTGTACCTCCTCCAGTTTTGTGTGTTGTATTCACTGCACCTAATGCCCACATCGGAGGAACCTAATGCCCACATCGGAGGAACCAAATGCAGACTGGGTGACCGCTTTGCGTAACACCTCTGGTCCATGTGCACGCATGACCCCAACCTTTCTGTAGCTGGTCATTTTAACACAGTCATGCTTTCATGCTCATTTGTCTGTCCTTGGCATGCTACAATGCTCCAGCAAATCACAGTGAAAACTGGAGGAGCGACATCTCATCTTCAAACTAGGCACTTTACAACCTTCTCACCTCAATATTGAGTTCAACACCTTCAAATTGTGAACCTGTTCCTTCCCTTTTAGCTTTCCTTGTTACAATCTCTGTCACCATGTCCTCTCTCCGGTCCCCCCACCCCAAAGGGACTGTCTGCTCTTTCCAGTCTGGCAGTTAGACAGACCATTGTTCTGCCATTCTCACATTCTGATCACTTAATCTGTACCATCAACATCCTTCCTCGACCAGCACTCCAACTTCCCCACACACTATTGCATCAATGCTGCCCCTCCACACTTCATTTCAACTCTGATGAAAAGTCACCTAGGACTTGAAACATTAGCTCGCTCTCCCTCCATGGATGCTGTGATCTCCAGCATCTTTTGTTTCCAGTACAGATTCCAGCATCTACAGTAATTTGCTGCTATATTGATTAGGATGAGTTTGATCAAGCCATCCATGAGGTATTTGCTGTCAACAAGCCTGCTTTTGGTAAACCTGAAAAGATCCCAATTTAATGATCTGAATATTAAAGGAGGGCATACTTTCTGGTTAAGAGTAAAGCTCAATCTGCTTTGTGTCATACCAGCGTCCTGTGGTCTGAGAGAGCTTGATCACATCAAGCCCCAAACGCCAATGTAGAAGCTAAGTTTTTGTTATTTGCTATTTATAACTGTCCAAACCCATTATATCATAGAATCCCTACAGGGTAGAAACAGGCCATTCAGCCCACCAAGTCCACACTGCTCCTCTGAAGAGCATCCCACCCAGACCCATTCCCTGCATCCCTGCATTTCCTCTGTCTAATCCACCTAATTTACACACCCCTGGACACTACGGGCAATTTTAGCATGGCTAAACACCTAACCTGTAGGACTTTGGACTGTGGAAGGAAACTGGAGCACCTGGAGGAAACCCACGCAGACACCGGGAGAATGTACAAATTCCACACAGACAGTCGCCCGAGGGTGGAATCAAACCCGGATCCCTGGTGCTGTGAGGCAGCAGTGGTGACCGCTGAGCCACTGTGCTGCCCCGAATTATATGTTGGACCCTAACAACGATAAATAGGAGAAAATTCTCCACTGGATTGGAAACAAGTCCCAAAGGTCAAATATCTGCATCCAGATATTTTCTGAATAAAAAAATCACCTGTTATAGCTTAAATGAGCTTAAAACCAATTGATGTTTGTCAATAAGAGGATGACTGACAATTGAATTGCAAAGCTATATTTGTATCAGAAATTTTATAGCAATATTCATATGCTGGATGTTCAATTTCATGTTGCAAAGTATGGGAAGACCTCCAGCACTCCATCTCAATATAACTAAAGTATTTAAAATATTTCAACTTCTACAGTATTGAAGGACTGCATTAAAATAGAGTGCGAAACGTATCTGAAAACCACCATCAAGCAGAGTTAACACACATTCTCATGTTCACATACATACTCTGTGTTTCACACCCTTGCTTTGTCATGCACGTTATTAATCACACACATGGTCTCAGGCATGCCATCTCACATAATTTGCAGATTGAGCAGTTTTTGATTTCAAAACCATGGCAGATGTTTAATCTGCAACACAGCTGGAATTAAATCCCTTTCGGAAAACATCCCTTGTGCTAGTTTCAAACTCTGTTTCTTCATTTCCTGTCAAAATAAATCTTGCATGACTTTGAATTCCCTTGTCAAGATCTCTCTTTAAGGAAGTCAATTGGTACAATAATTTATTAGGGAATTCCTAACACCTTTACAAGAAAACATGCCATCTTATTTTCTCTCATAATCCAACATGTTTTGGAATGTGTAAAAATGTTATCGAAAGGCCATATCATTTTTATTTTCTGATTAGTGATGGGATGCAGGCCTCTTGAAGAGTTATTTCGAGTGGGAAGAAAGACATAAGGGTGGAATAGTGGCACAGTGGTTAGCACTGCTGGCTCACAGCATTAAGGACCCGGGTTCAATTCCACCCTTGAGTGACTGTCTGTGTGGAGTTTGCAAGTTCTCCCTCTGTCTGCGTGGGTTTCCTCCGGGTGCTGACTTCCTCCCACAGTCCAAAGATGTGCAGGCTCGGTGGATTGGCTATGCTAAATTACACATAGTGCCCAGGGGTGTGCAGGCTAGGTGGGTTAGCCATGAAAATGCAGGGTTACAGGGATAGGATAGGGGGCTGATTGGTCTGGGTGAGATGCTCTTCAGAGGGTTAGTGCAATCTTGATAGGCTGAATGGCCTCTTTCTGTACTGGTGGGATTCTATGATTCTATAATGGTTCCACAGCATTCCAGGAGCCCGTTAAAGTCAGCCCAGAGAGGGGAAGAACAGTAAGTGCAGAAAGTTCAGTTCAGTGTCTGAATGCAAAAGCAGTGTGGCACCAATACTCAAAACGAGTCCAATGATTTCACACAGGGGGTTCAGGACTAGTGATTGCACTTTCACAGCTCAATCTATACACTGCCTAAAGAAATCCAGATATCAACCTGAAATAAATGGCCCAGGAAGAAAGTCCTGTACTAACAGCTTATGTGGAGATGCCTTTGGATGCAAACCAGCATTTGGTGCATGTGTGTGTGTTCAGCATACTTGCACATTTTAAAAGTTTCGTTGAAATTATTTACATCCTTTCTTGAGTTTTTTGCCATAAAACTAATTCTTTATTTGTTAACTTAAAGAACTCAGCTAACTAATTTTTGACACAGTACTAAACTATATAGAGCCTTATACATAGTGGGCAATGTTACCTCTCATTTAAGGTCAAACTCTATGGTGGCCGGTGGAGAAGTAGTGGGTTGTAACATTATAAGTTCCAGTACATTGACATTGTCTAATTTCTTGACCACTGAAGTCAGTCCTCCTGTGATATGTGATATGAACTGCAACTCAGTTTCATGTGGGTACAAGGCACATTCAATATTACACACTTTCAGAGTTACAATTGATTGATCAAAGACATATCTCTGGATGTAAAGCTAATTTATTCTGTATCAATGGATTTGAGACTTTGTGATATAAAACAAACAGAATTTTGAAATCAATTTGTATTAAATAGTTGGCCATTGCATGTATAATTAGGGACTTCAAATCTTTGTAAGGTTACATGTCAGTTTCTTCTCTTTAAGTGAGCACAATTGTGTGTGACAATGGGAAATTATTCAGTTGCAAATGACTGCTCAGTGCTGAAGTAATTATTGCTATAATGAAGTGTTTTTTTTTCCCCTCTCCACTTCAATGTTTCTGAAAGTTTCAAATCTGTTCCCGTTTGCTAACAGACTATCATTGTTCACTTTGTCAGGTCACCTAACCATCATGATAACATCTCTGTTAGTAAGTGGGGATAAATTATTTCACAAGTGACAATGAGTTCCTATTTGAAAAATATATACTTACTGAAGTTGCAGGAGTTGCAAAAGGTAGAGCGAAAAGTTTAATGGTTCCTGAAAATGAGTGCATAAACTGTGAGAAGCTGTAAACCACATCCATTCAATGCAGCAGGTAACCTTCATGCTGGTCTGCAATTTAAAAAATGTTGCCATGCAGCCCTGGTTTAACTTTGCTAATCAGTAGCTTCATGCTTCAGGAAGGTGCCATTGGTTATCTGAGCCTCAGGTCTCTTAGATGCAGACTTTGCTCCTCCAGGTCAGTGCATCCTTCTCAGGGGCAATTAGGGGTGGGCAATAATTGTTGATCCAGCCAGTAATGCCCAGACCCCACGAATCAATTTTTAAAAACGGAGGTGCATTGTGGTTGTAGCAGGTACTGCAAATCAGAGAAAAGTGACAGGCCCACAGGCAGAGGGAAGGAGGCACACAATAGTACGAGGCAAGCTCTCAGATATTTTAACGTAGCTTTCGATGCCCTGTAGACAGTAGACAGAAGCACAGATGTCTTAGAGATAAAAGGTACTGCAGATGCTGGAGAATCCGAGATAACAAGCATGGGGCTGGATGAACACAGCAGGTCA
>JAHRHZ010000021.1:44900474-44923982 GCA_024137785.1 Ginglymostoma cirratum
GAAGGGTTTAGGCCCGAAACGTCAAGTTTTCCTGCTCCTATGATGCTGCTTGACCTGCTGTGTTCATCCAGCCCCATGCTTGTTAGCACAGATGTCTTCTTCTGCAGGGAACTAGGAAAACCTCCAGACGCATGGCAACGTGAACAGGTAGTCACAAGAGTAAATAGATACAAACGGCGTCATCTCTAATGACTTCACATCTTTCCAAAAATGTGACACCCAGAACTAAATCTAAAACTCCAGCTGAGATTGTACCAGTATTTTATAAATGTTTAACGTAACTTAGTTGCTCTTGTGCTCTATTCAACTCTTATTGAAACCTCGGATACTCTCTGGAAACTTTATTACTTAGACCCTCAATCTATCCCGCCACCCTTATTGATATATACATGTTTCATGAGTCATCTTGCAGTGAGGAACTTACCTCCTGACTGTCCAAAGTCTTTCCACTATCCACAAGAGTATGATTGAACACTTCCCACTTGTCTGGTAGAGTACAGCTCCCGCAAGATACTTGACACCATCCAACACAAAATAGCCTGCTTTATTGCTACCACATCCGTAAACGTTCACTCCCCCCGCCACCAAAGATCAGACACAACAGTGCACACCTCTACAAGATGTACTATAGGAATTATCTATGACTTCTTAAACAACACTTTCCAAACCCATGACCACTGCCATCTAGAAAGACAAGAGCAGCAGATGCATGGGAATGCCACTAACCCGTAAACTCCCCTCCAAGTCACTCACCATCCTGACTTGGAAAAATTACCGTTTCTTCAGTGCCACTGGGTCAAAATCCTGGAACTCTCTCCCTAACAGCATTGTGCATGTACCTACACCAAATGAACAAGAAAGCAGCTCAACATCACCATCTCAAGTTAGTTATAAAAAATTTGCCAGTACAAATCCGTGCTGATTTTCCTTAATTAACTCACTTTTTTTGGTAAAATGACCATTACGTTTGTCCAGAATACTCATTCCAGAAGCTTTCCTATGATCAAGATTAAACTGACTTGGCTATCACTAGTGGGCTTAGCTTTACACTAGCTTTTCAACTAGGGTGTAATTCTTGCAATTCTCCTCTGGCAACATCACTGAGAATAACGACGACAGAGAAATTATGATCTGTTTCACCACAATTACTGTTCTCACTTTTGCAGTATCCTTGGATGTATCCCATTTGCTCTTAGTGTCTTGTCAACTACAAGTACAGACAGCCTATCCAACACTCCTTAACAGCTTTGAACTTTCCAAGTATCTGAACTTTTTTCCCCATGAGCTGTGCGGCATATTCTTCCCTGGTACAGACAGATAGAAACTATTAATTTAATTCATGGCCCTTTTGTATAGCAAGCCCGTTCTTTATGATGCAATAATTACTGTCCTGTAAGTATTTTCCTACTGACACTTCATTCACTTGACTCAGCTTATTCTCAAGATTCAATGAGCTAGCAACTATCCTCATTGGACTGATGTAGGAAATTCTCCAGAACACAGTTTAGGAACCCTTGATTATCACTTTCCTTGACACTAATGATATTCCAGCCAGTATTTAGATAATTATGATGTCTCATTTAACGACATTATAATTCTTGCATTTCTCTGTAATTCCCTTCCAAATTTGTCTCATTACAATCCTCCTATTATTTGGTGGTCTGTAGACTGTGGCATGTAATGTGATCACATCTTTTTTTGTTCCTTAGCTCTCACTAAATACATTCTGTTCTTCGATGTTCTGAGACATCAGCATTCTAATATTCTCCTTACTCGGTATTACCAATCTCCCACTTTTCTTCCTTTCCTATATTTCTTGAACAGCTTTCACCCAGGAATATTCCATACTTTGTCCTTCTTTAACCTAGGTTTTCTTCATAGCCACCTTTGTATCCAGGTTCCCTTCAGATTTCCATGTAGCCACTGAGAATGCAACTCAATAAGCTTAATGAGTTATTTGCATTCTGCACCTTCACTTATGTGCACAATAATCCTGATTTAAACTTTATTACTTCCTCCGTTACTCTGATACTACTGAATAACATTAATTCCTAACTATTGGGTATTATGTTGAGAAAAGACTAACAGATGCTCAAGAGAATGCAGCCATTATCTGGAATCTAATGCCCTCCCTCCTGTACCATCTTACCAGCCATGCATTCATCTTTCTTATCCTCAGATTTCTATACCCACTTGTGTGTGACGCCATCAGTAACTGAGATCCTATTTGCTAATTTCCTGTACAGCTCCTGGCATTATAATAGCAGCTTCGCGTATCTTTTCTGATGTCGTAGCTGAAAGATTGAGGGAACAGCTTAAAAAGGCACAGAATGAAAGAATAATGACCAATTCCAGGGTTGCCAAGATTCATCTTCATGTACTGAGTGCAGTTAGATGTCAAATGGATATTAAGCAGTTGGCACTCTTTGTGATTGTAGCATTTTTCGGGTATATAAATGTGCTGTTAGCAAAGCCATGTGTGTGCAATTGATGCCATCTGCCTTGTAGTGAAATCTACTATTCTGGCGAAGACCAGTAGACACATTGGTTGCCATTCTCCATTTACATCGAACATGATGAAGCCCCATCTCCTGGCATAATAAGCCTCTGTCACCTCATAACATAGCAATGGATAGCAAACTGGGAGATGCTATTGATGTCACTTGTTCTAGCCTGGAGGGTTCCTGACACACAAGAATTCAGGGCCATGGTCTCCTTTACTCTGACTAGCATCATGTGCTTGCTCTGGTTGCTCAGAGATTGTGAGTCTGGCTGCAAGAAGTAGCAGACTTTTGTGAATATCTCTTTTATAGTGGACAGGCAATGCAAACAACAGCCCAGGCTTAATAGGAGGTAAAAGAAGCACACTCAGCAGACCATACTAAGGGCTCTACCAAGAGCTCTTTTCCCTCTCCTCCTCTTTCCTCTGTAAGCAACCTTTCCTCCTATTTGATGCCTGTGTTCCATCACTCCCTCTCCCTTTTGCTGCAGTCCGGAAAGAATTGCAACTGAAGTACCCATGATTGGGAGCAAGATCATAAGCTTTGCTAACTGCTGCTGGATGCATGTTCTGCTATGCAAGGCTGAGACAGGGTGCGAGTGTGGTGAGGTCAGAAATGGCAATGTTGCTGATATATCAGCATTGCATGATTAAAGACTGATGTCACCATTTGCCTACTCTACATAAATTTGGGCATAGCTCCTAATGCCCATGTTAATGCCCTCACCACAGTGGCTTTTCACACATGCCATCTTGGAAATGTTCACAGGCAGCATTTTGGTACCAAAACAACACCCATAGTGATGAGGCCACAGGTGCTGCCATTTTTGTGATTTTATTTCTGAAGAAACTTACAGAATATTCAACAATACTGAGGATGCTCAGAGAGATTTTTAAGTGTTAAATGTTAATTTAAAATATTTGGTGGAAGAAAGAATACTGCTGTCAAATCAGAACATAAACTTGAGCAGAATGCTGAAAGTGAAGAACATTAGAAGTTTTACATTTATTTTAAAAATCCAATTATTTTACCTAAACTTAAATCTGGATTTAAATGTCTGAGAAACCATGCTAAGTAATGGCAAAATTGGAAATATTGTTACCATTGCACTTTATACTTCTAAAAAACTCCGAGTAACAATACTAAATGCAAACAGCCATGAAAATTTGCAAAACTTAAAATATCACAAAAATTATAAAATGTTGGGAATTTGGGTTTGGATGAAAAAGGAAAAATGTGGAGGGAAGAGTGTAAAGATCTTTTTCTAAGCAAAGTACTGAGGTTAGAAGATATTTGACTGTGTATTACAATTGAAACTGATTCAAACACAACAGTTAAAAGAGATTTAAGAAGAAAAATATTAAACAATACAATGTATTGGGTGAAAAATGGGGTTAAGATATGTGCCTAGGGTGAGGAAGACAGTACCCACTAAATAGCCAACATGGCTTTCTGTTCCGAAATGTTTATGGTTTCAGGAAAATTATTGAAAGATAATTGAGTGGAAAATTTGTGTCATGGTAAATGGAAACTCAAGATATATGAAAAAGGGAACACAGACTGCACTGACTAGATAAGCAAGAAATACCTGAGTCACAGTCATTAAATGGAGTGCAATGTCAGTAGAATCATAAATTTAATCATTTCCACACTTTAAAGGTACAATATACTCGAGAATGGGTAGAAAATCATCAAAGATCACAGGGTTCAATTTAACCATTAAAAAAAATCAATGGTTGAGCTTAAACAGAATAATGAAATATATCTTTCTTCAAAAAAAAAACTGTAGTAAATAACCTTGCAGGGTTCAAATTGGAAGGAGAATTTGATAAGGAATTCTCATATGTGGAGTTGGATACATTTTGATTTGTAAATGCTAAACTATGCATTTCCTGCTCTCAGTTCAGTGAGTTGCTGATCCGGGAATCCCACAGGTTTGATTCCTAATTTCGGTGGAGAGTGTCAGAGAGACTTCACAATTGGTCTCAGTTCCCTGGGTTGGGAAGGATACAAACCAGCTAAACATTTCCTGTTCACTGTTGGGCGAGTTCTATGGAAGTGCATGTCTACTGATGGAACACCAAGCAAGGATAATAATAGGCCAAGTTGATAATAGGCCAAGCCATAAAAGGCTGTGCAGTTTGACAGGCTGCTAACAGTCCCCATCGAAGCTTGTGTGTAGCAGTCAATGGGGTTGGTGGTAGAGGAAATGATGTAATGAGTAGGATTTTCCAGTTCCTGGCATGTTCAGATGCACTTACCAGGTGAGAGCTGATGTTTCAGTTCCTTGCCATCAAGATAAATTTCTGGACGTCAGTTTCCCCCTTCAGGAGATGGGTTGGGTATATTGGCAGCAGGGTGGCGAGAGGCCTTTCTTCATGTTTTCCTATCTCGTTACTGCAAAACTTGCCGGAATTATCTTCGAATTCCCAATTAACTTCTTTGTAATTGCGAAACTCAGCATTTCACAAGGCTGTCAGTCAAAAGGAGGGGAGTGCCTGCCAGTTTGCAACTCTTGTTCCATTTTTGGGTTAACTACCTGTCGCTTTGTCTTTACAGTGAAACAGCTTTAAGTGATGCTTACAACAATTCACACTGTCACTTCTCCGAGGGAAAGGTTCCTCTGAGGAGGAAGCTGAAACTGAGAATACTGAGGTAACACAGAAGGGCCCTCACAGATGCTAAGATGACTGGATTTTGGTCCAATGAGGCAGACAGGCATGAGATGCCATCATAGCCACCCTCTTTCAGACCCCGTTCACCAGTCTCATCGTGGTTTGTTTACCTCTCTGTAGACCCAGCACAGTTTTTATTTAGAAGTTTTAAAAGTGCAGAGTTCTGTCCATATTTTTCCAATACTGGGGATTTTTGCAAAGTATTACACTGAGCAGCATCTGCATCCTCTTCTATTTCACCAGTGGCCATTCATTCATACCTTAGCGGGCAATTTGGTATATTCTTGCTTTCATTTTGCATTCTAGGAGCCAGATCTCCAGAGCAGAAGCAAAGAAACACAAACCCTTGTGGAGAGGAATGTGTGAGAATGGCTACACTGCTGAGAAGAGCAGACTGCAATTGTCTTCACTGGCTTCTGTCATTCCACACTTCGCCATCAGCTCAGGACCAAATCTTGGACATCACCTACCGTCTGGTCCACATCTTCTTTGAATGCAGTGAGAATGTGGAGATCAGGAAGATCACCAGCAGTCTGTGCCCCTTCTTCATGCTGTCTGCCAGCTTCTCTGGCAATGAGAGAAAGAGAAAGGTTGAGCGCACTGTGAAGGTGTGCCCTATTGTATAAGGTAATTATTCAGAAAGAATTAACATGAAAATTGCATTAACTCCATCTAACTTGACAATGACACACAGACCTTTGGTGTAAAAACAATCAGTTCTGCTCAAGGTTCCAATGGAGACAACTAGACCATACCTGCTTCCTGATCTGTCTGACATGTTAACATTAATCATACGTAAACAAAATCAGACATTACTGGAGAAACTCAACGGGCCTGGCAGCATCTGTAGAGACAAAGTAGACTTAATGTTTTGGGTCCAGTGACCCTTCTTTAGAGGTATATATATTTCTATCGTACAATAAATTGTACCTTTTTATATGAGACAATTGCTCCTTCTTATTAAGACCATCTAGTTGTTAATCCTCTACCATTGATAGTTAGACAGGCCCATAGATTTAGCAATAAATGGACGATTGAATGCTGCATTCTGTGTTGTGTCTGTATGGAGTGGAGAAGAGGATTGTGACCATTGCATATTGGACAGTGCTGAAGCACTACAGAGAAAATTCAATGCTTTCTGAGCTGAGGGTTTGTTTTATTTTAATTTAAAATAATCTTCAGAACAATAGTTTTGTTTATATATTAGGCTCTAGAAAAAACCACAAGTTGCTACCGCTGCTGTTGAACCCAGAGCCTTACTAATTCTGAAGTAGACTGAATGATGGCCCTATGAGTGGAAGGTTGTGACGAGAAGACAGTAGCACTTGCTTTTGCAAAACCTAGGAGATCTGCAATGGGTTCCTTGGCATTAATGCCCATTTGAGATGTTCACCTCCAGTGTAATCTAGCCCAGTTCGTCTGTTCTGATGGGAGGGAGGTCTTCTGTTTCCCTTCAAAGCTAAAGAGATTCTCCTTTCTGACCTGGAGCAGGGTGTTCAATGGGGCATCAGCTAAGAGCAGAACCATCTAACCGCCCGTAACTTTATCTTGTTAAATGTACACCTGTCACATCACTTTTTTGTGCTCCTTTAACTTTCAGCAGAACCTATCTTTTAATTTCAATGCATTTTTTCTTTCTTCCTCTATCCTCCACTGCCATTCACCCCTTAAATAATGTAATGTGGACGCACCCCTCCAATTTAAATACACATCTCAAGTGAATGGCTGTGACATTTACCTTGCAACTGCCTGCTAGTCACCCTCATTTTGTATCCATCAATGCAAACACAAGCTTCGCAATTATTCACAGACTTGTCTTGTTCCCCTGACTGGAGAAAAGAACACAATGTGCAAAGGAATAGGAGAGGGCCAGTGATTAACTCTGATTATGGAGATCTCAAATGTCAATTAGAAGTCTGGAGATAAAGTAATATTATCGGCTTCTCAGAGCATTAGAGATGGCAGGGTTCATCCTTCATTGCTGCAGGGTGAGAGAATGAATCTGTAACCTGCATTTTCCACCAGGGCAAGTCAATTCAACATTGAATGAAATATTATCACTTCAATCATTGTAACATTGGTACATTACTAAACCATATCTGTGATAGAACAGGATTAATATCAGAACTCTACATAATGATGATGTAGTGAGACTCACAGGATTGAGTAGAGACAGCTGGAAGAAAGCAGAAGCCCTAAGTGAAGAGAATGTGTCTATTGATCAAGATATGAATAATGAGTGTTTTTCCAGAAAATTGCACGGACTCTAGCTGCATTATTTTGGGAAGAAAAATGGAGCTAGATCCCCAAACACACAACAAAAAATTTGGGATTAATTTTATTGTTTGTTGAAATTTAATTATGGAACAGGTGAGGATTAATAGAAGGACACAGAGGCCAAGAAAAAATGTGAATTCATTCATTGGTGATCTTTATAGGCAAGTGGAGGATTGTGCTAATGAAGGGATAAAAACAGAATTAATTATTGACAGGATCAGAGAAGGGCTGGTAGATGAGACATTCAAGCCAGAGGATTCTTAATATTAGAAAAAGTGGTGTACATTGTTAGGTGAATGTAACTTTGGAATGAGAACAGTGTTCGACTGAAGGAAAACTGATACGTCAAGAAAAAAATTCAAGCGAGACTCTTTGGTTCATTGGCCTCAAAGGAGAAAACAGACAAAAAACACAGCCCTCCAAAGTAGTGAAAAGCAACTGTTATTTTGAAGAGTTCTTTTTATGGGATAGGAACAGGCCGCTCAGAAGACAGGAATGTCCAGCAGGGACAACACATGTCCCAACTACGGAAAATACATTATTCTAAAGCAATCTGTCACTTTAAAATTCAGACAGCTGGAAAACAAAGGGAGAAATCCTTAAAGCAATGCCACATTCAACTGGTTGATAACCTTCAAGGTTGGAGAGAAACCTTTTTGGGAGAAATTAATGGCTATGAAAGCGAACATTGAAGTATCAGACTGGAAGTGAATGGACACCCCACAGAGTTTAAACTCAGTGCAGGAGCTGGTATTTCAGCAATATCGGATCAATTTAAATAGTTTAAATAAATTTAATGACAATGATGATCCATCAAATTGTAAGATCTGGAGGAACATTATTAAAAGAAAAGAGTCAATTCAAGACAAAACCGAGATAAACGGGGAGAAATATAATGGAATCTCTCTGTCATTCAGAGTCAAGAATGTTCCCTACTGAGCAGAAGGCATGCTGGAAGTGGAGATTAATCTGTAAAGTTGATGAGATTGCAAATATAGAGCAAGCAAATGAATTTCAAAGTGAATTTTGAAAATTGTTCACACGTTTGAGAAATTTGAAGTCAGAATATCACAGTATCATACAGGGTAATGCTAAACCAAACAGCTCCCTCATGCTGCAATCATTCTTGGACAATTTTAAAGAAGAATGAGAGAATATGCTTTAGAAAGGAGTGATTTGAATTGGTTGCCATAAGAACATAAGAATTAGGAAGAAGAGTAGACAATATAGCCCCTCAAGCCTGCTCTACATTTTAAAAAATTCATTTGTGGGATGTGAGCTGGGCCAGCATTTATTGCCCGTTTCTAGTTGCCTGTGAAAAGGTGGGGATGAGCTTCCTTCATGAACAGCGGCAGTCCACCTGCTGTGGGTTGGCCCACAATACCATCAGGGAGGGAATTCTAGGATTTTGACCCACCGACACTGATGCGACCACGATATATTTCCAAGCCAGGATCGTGAGTGGTTTGGAGAGGAACTTGCACTTATTAGAATCCCCATGGATCTGCTGCCTGTCTAGATGGAAATGGTCGTGGGTTTGAAAAGTGTTGTCTGAGGATCTTTGATTATGGCTGATCTCATCTTGGCCTCAACTCCACTTCCCCGCCCACTCTTCATAGCCCTTCGACTCATTACTAAATAAAAATCTACCAACATTGTTGGGAGCTCATATTCTTAAAAATGGTGAATGATGTGTTATTGGTAATTTTTGGGGTGCCTCATGCAGTGCACCATGCTTGCATGCTTGATGAAGGTGTGTAAGTACGCCAGAACCATGGAACATGGCCAGGTCATGACATTACTCAGGGTCCAAGACTGATGAGGCAGCATTATTGCTATTTTAGGCCTTGTGGGTTGTGTTAACATACTCTGTTAAATATTGTGGGCTGAAGTCAGGCTCAACTACAGGAGGGTTGGGCTCTGTTAAAGTGCAGAACCCCATATCAGTGACATTGTATATGGTAATAGTTTTGAAGATGTTAATGTCCATGTTACATTGACTCCACTCATTCCACTGATCTCACACACAGCTGTGGGTGGAGATAGAATTTCTACTTTTGGAGGGAAATAGTTTTGAAGATGTTAATGTCCATGTTACATTGACTCCACTCATTCCACTGATCTCACACACAGCTGTGGGTGGAGATAGAATTTCTACTTTTGGAGGGAACAGAAGTATCTATACCAGCTCTCCAAGGTCCTAGTAATTGTGGCTAGGCTAATATAGTTGTATTTATTGCTGTTATGCAATAGATCTTCTTATTATGTAAGAATTGTACCTCTTCTGTAGATACATTGTGGTGGTCTATCCTTTACCACAGATCTCTAGATAGGCCCAAGACCAAGCAAAGGCAGCAGTGAACTGCTTCAAACAACCTACACAGGAGCACTGGTAGAAGTGACAAATACTATAAGGCATCACAAGTGTTTGCTTGGGAAAATGCCACAAGGGAAAGTCTGTTATCCTGGTAACGGCCATGATATTTTTATCCTGTACCAGTCAACTTCTCCCACCATATTCTAACCACACCAGAGGGTGGCTGGCTCCTAGGTCCATGCGAGCCTCAAAATGCCTTTCAACAACCTGGTGCACATAAACCTAAAAGCAATTTGCAACTGAGAATGTCATGGAGATATCCATCAGCATTCTAAATGAGAATTCTTTGGGGAGGACCACTGCATGCTACACAACCAGGCCTTTGTCGAAGGGCATTTGATGGGTTCCTCAAGCTTGTCGAATAACTATATATTCCAACAATGCTTTCAATAATGCATTCAATATGTAATTATTCACCCTTCTCCATTCCCCTAGTATTAATTTGTAGGTGTCCTTGTTTGTCCTTGTACCCTGAACCCTACATGCATGTTCGTCAAAACAAAAATAAAGAACTGCAGAAGCTGGAAATCAGAAACAAAAACAGAAATTGCTGGAGAAACTCAGCAGGTCTGGCAGCATCCACGGAGAGAAAGCAGAGTTAATGTTTCAGGTCCAGTGGCCTGTCTTCAAAACTATGCATGTTCATAGTCTTGTCTTGTACTCTATCCCATCAAAGTCCTCATTTCAGGTTCCTCTGTATTAAACTCATTTATGGCATTTTCATCTGGGGACTTGATATCTCTGGTCAAATATTCATGGTAAGGTCCCATGCTCCACAATGTTATGAGGGGTCAACACTTGTCACCGGTAAAAGGTTGAGCATCGGAAAGGCCGTAGAAGAGGAGAGAGGCAGACCTGTTTCAAGTAATACAGGCTAGCTTCAATTAGAGCTAGCCAGTGTTCCCTATAACCTCCACTGCCCTATAACCTGAAACTGTCCATGTAGACCATACACAAGTCATCTTTAGGTTACTGTGCATACACAGCTACACTTAACTAAAAAGGGCTGGACGCTTAAATAAATTATCCGTATACACGATAAAAATATTAGAGGATATATTAGTGCTTATCTTTGCCTATGTTAGATCCTTGCTGAGGTGTTCAGCTATCCAGCGGTGCAACTAGTACTGGCTACACACTACAATCATGTTAATTAGCAGGCAGCCCAAAGTTGGCTTGCAGCCTGTTTCAGAAAGAAAGGATGCTGATTATTAGCGCATCACAATCTCAGCTCTCATTGTCAGGAGCTAGAAAATTTGCCCTCACTGTCTCCTGATCTTCAAATCCTTCAATTAGCTGAAAAGGTTCTTTGCTATGGTAGTGCAAACCTTTTGCAATTTCATTTTATTTCAGCAAATTATCTGACAAGTTAGCTGTGAATAGGTTTTGTCTCCCGAGCCTTGATGTAAGTAGGAGCCATGTAGTCCCCAACTCAAACCACTAAAAATGTGGAACATGGCCAAGGTGTCACTACACCTGCAGCCTAGGACCTTGGAGAGACTTATTAACAGCTGTAATATCTCAGTTACCAAAAGAATTGATCCAAGTGCTATGGAATTGGAAACAAATATCAGATCTTGACTAAGGACAAAAATAATTGGAAGTACTAAGCAGGCCAGGCATCATCTGTGGAGAGAAACAGAGTTAGCTTTTCAGGCTAATGATTTTTGATGACCTAATGTTAACTGTTTCTCCTCATAGCCGCTGGCTGACCCTGTTGAGTATTTCCAGCTTTTAATTTGTTTTTACTTCAGATTTTCAACTCCTGCAATATTTTACTTTTGCATCAAAAATTTAATCTCAGAATTTTTAGTGCATAAAGATACATGGATTTCCCTTAAATTTCACATCAATTCAAGAAAACATCAGGTTGTATAGCAATGACTTTCTTCCTGTCTTTGCAGACTAAAACCAAATCTATTTATTTACATTAGCCATAAATTTTTTTTATAAGCATCTGAACACTGTTATATCAAAGAAGAACAATACCTGTTGCATTCTTAGTTCTAATGTTTTCCTAAATTCAATAGAACTTACAACATTGAATACCAGATATTAAGATTGTTATTTGTACAAGATTTAAACATACATTTACAAGCAGTTTTTGTAACAAATTCCTGATGCGGAAGCAAAACAAAGTACAGTTTGGAGCTCAGTATGCAAGTTGATCAGACTTTCATTGAAGTCCAAATTATATTCTCCAACATTCACTTTCAAGATGTTTTATCTTACACTTTCCATGTGTGATAATCCAGATATTTCTGTATCACTTGTTATATCCCCATATAAGGTGAATTTTAAAGATTTTGCCCCTTACCAATGATTTTATTTTGCCAAATTATTTTTCAATATAACTTTCCTACATTACTGAATGCATGAATCTCACCATAATTCCATTCTACCATGTTATAAGTTACGTTCTAGTAAACCTTATGTTGTTGCAATTGTCTCTATCTGCAGAACTTGACATCAACAAATTAAAGTTACCTGAAATAAATGTTATCAGTTTGCATTGAATGTTCTTTAAATCAGCATTGAACTAATTGCTTTAAAGGTCTGTCTAGGTTCAACATTTTACTGGTAATTTGCTCTAAATTGAACAATACTTCTTTAATTAACAGACAAAAGCAAGAATGTAATATCTCTAAAGAGACCTCAACAGCAGAATAACATTTGTACCTTTGAATCTGATAAATCCTTTCCGTACAGTCTGGTAGAATATTTGAGGATAAAGTGGGTTTTCACTACTAGATGTCACATCATACTATATAGTGACTGGATCAAAGTACATGTTAGCAGGTGTAATCGGCAGAACAAAAGCATGCAAGTTATGAGCATGGACAAAATATTGCATCCATTTCTGGTCACGATGTTAAGGAAAAATTGGGGCTGTCCCTGAAAGGATGTACAGGAGATTTGCCGAAATAGTTCCAGGGATGATGGAATTTAATTATGAGGAAATTTGCTTGTGAAGCAAGAGTTGTTCCTGAAGCAAGAGTGAAGGAGATTGATGGAAAATTTGACAGAAACGTACAAAATTATGGCACATGTAGATTAAGTAGACAAGGAAAAGGTGTTCCCATTAGCTGATTCTGTAAGGACAACGCAAAGTTTTGAGTCAGAGATATAGAGGGTTGTAAATAAGAATATTCTTATGTGTGGTAAAAACCTGGAACTTGCTGCTTGAAAGGCTGGTGGACATGGAGATGATCAATGATTTCATAAGGAAATTGGACAAAAAATAAACTTACGGGGCTATGAGAATAGAATGAGTGAATGGGGCAGATTGGACTGTTTGAAGGAGAGCCAACATCGACTGGATGGGTCGCCTAGCCTTCTTCTGTGTCACAATAACCCCATGTCTCTCTATTACTCTATAATTGGATAAATCTGCTCAAGAGCCAGACCAAACACGATGGACCAAATGACACCCTCTATGTCACATCGTCCTATGAATTCATGATAAGAAACCCAACCTAATGAACATATAAGGTGAATTCAGTTCTCGCTGAACAGAAATGTTCCATTGATTAGCATTTATTTCTTGTTTTCTGTGAATAAACTAGCTCAAAGATTCAGATGAGAAACTGCATTGTGCTATGTTGAATTTGAGGTTACAAGACATTGCTTCAGGAAGAATACAAAACGTTTTGCCCTACATATAATCTCGTAAGGACTGCAAAAGGTGAGGAACTTTCATTTGATGCATTGATGGATTATTCTTCTCAAGAATTGTTCTCGAGAAATTGGTGGGAACCTGTATCTAAAATGCTAATAGGAAGACAATTACTTCATTTTGACCCAGAAGGAACATCAATATCATTACAAGTTGGAGGAGAACTTGGAGGTCATAGTGCTCTTATGCTTTTGATGCCCTCATTCGGAATGTGGGAGCAGTCAAAGCTTTGGGAGAAGTTATTGAAGAATTGTTGGTGAGATGCTGCAATATATCTTATAACTATTACACCTAATAACCACAGTGTGGAAAAAGGGAATGTTGAAGGGACTGGATGAAGTGCCATCAAGGTGGCAACTTTGTCCTGGGTGGTTCTGAGCATTTTGAGTGTTTTTAGACTTGACTCATCCAAGTGGGCAATAAACCATCTTGTTCTGAACTGCGCCTTGAACCTAGTTCACAGAATTTGGGCATTTAGGAGTTGAGTTACTCACCACAGAATTCCCAGCCCCTGACTTTTTCTTGTAGCCACTGTATTTATGTAGTCAATCCAGTTCAGTTTCTGATCAATGGTGACATAGGTGGTCCATCAAGGTGAGTGGTTAGCTATTCCTTTGTCGAAAATGTTCATTGTCCAGCACTTGTGTGGCACAAATGTTACTTGGTTCTTAGCAGCCCAAGAGTATATGTTGTTCAAGTTTAGCTGTATTTGAGCATTAATTGCTTCATTAACTATGGAGTTGTGAATGGTGCTAAACTAGTGCAATCACAAGAAAACATTCCCACATTTAACCCTATGAATAACAGTTATCATTGATGAATTGTGAGGGAATAGTAAAGGAAATGATACTGCCAAAAGTAAATGACTGGGTTATAAAATGTCTTATAAATTATTGTATTGGTTTTACTTTCTTCCGAATAAGCTTCATTAACACAATATTCAGTTAGTTTCCTGAACATTCATTATGTTGATGAAAGAACCTTTCTTTGTTTCATTGATTGCATTCATCTGAACGTCATTCTTATAATGTCAGAAGTGACTGATAGAATAACTTGGGGCAACAAATGACACCGCTAACTCGTGACTCTGATTTGTATAAACTAAATGAAACACCCATAGCGGCAGATTTGAAGACAATATACCAAGAGAGTTGGGTAGTGGATTTGCCTTATTTAGCAGCCAGCTGGTATTCAGTGGATCTACAGATTGAGCAGGCCATTGTCAACTCTGTACTCTTGGCAACACTATTTTTTTCTGAAAGAATATGAAGATACTTAAAGATTTTGCCCTTTCGTATTGCTTATTCAGCGCTTGCACAAGATTGCCAATTTCTTGTGGAACTCAGAGTAAACCGTAAGTAAAATACAAACTCTTGTAAATGGCGATAATGCAGGTATTATCCCTATGCAAGTGGGAAGGACCGTGGTCTACTGGAATATCACAGGGAAGCTCATCCAGAGGCCTAGACTAATACTCTGGACACATGGCCACTGTGAATGCTGGTGGAATTTAAATGTAACTATTAAGTCTGGAATGTAAAACTAGACTGTTGTTAAAAGAATCTGCTTCAGTAACATCCTTTGGGAAGCAAATCTGCTATCCGCACTGGTCTGGCCTATATGTGCCTCCAGACCCACAGCAATATGGTCGACTCCTTATTTTTCTTGAAAAGGGCTGTTCATGGGCAATTAGGGATGGACAGCAAATGTGGCCTTACCAGTAATATCCATGTCCTCTGAAAGGAAAAAAAACACTTTTAAATATAAAAGCAGAAACCACTGGACACAGTCAAGCCAGATCTGTGGAGAAAGATATAGAGTTACCATGGAGTCATAGAGTTATAGAGTCTTGCAGCATGGAAACAGGCCCTTTGGTCCAACCAGTCCATGCTGACCATAATCACAAATTAAACTAGTCCCACCTGCCTGTGTCTGCGCCCATATGCCTCCAAAGCTTTCTTATTTATATACTTATCCAAATGTATTTTAAAATGTAACTGTACCCACATCCACCACTTCCTTTGAAAGTTAATTCATCACATGAACTCTCTGTGTAAACAAAGGTGCCCTTCATGTCCCTTTAAAATTTTTCTCCTCTCACCTTAAAAATATGCCCCCTATACATGAAATCCCCCACCCTATGCAAAAGACACTTGCCATATACCTTATCCATACCCCTCATGCTTTTATAAACATCTATAAGGTTATTCCTCAACTTCCTATGCTCCAGAGAAGCAAGTCCCAGCCTATCCAGCCTCTCTTTATAACTCAAAACTTCAATTCCCAGCAACATCCTCGTAAATCTCTTCTGAATCCACTCTAGTTTAATAACATCCTTCCCAGACAGGGCGACCAGAACTGCACATAGTACTCCAGAAGAGGCCCCACCAATGTCCAGTATGACCTCAACCTAACTTCCCAATTCCTACACTCAAATGTCTGAACAATGAAGCCAACCGTGCTAAACACCTTCTTAACGACACTGTCTAATTGTGACAAACTTTAAAGAATTGTGTATCTGAACCTGAGATCTCTCTGTTCTATATTTTCCCTTTGTGAATTTCCCTTTTGAATGCATTATCTCCTCTGTATCACAGCATTCTGGCTCGGAGTTTCCCCCAACTAGTCAGCCACAGCAATAGCCCTTGATAGCCCCTATGACTATCATTAAGCTGGACCCCAGGTCTGACCATGGTCCAGTTACCTGACTGACTTGGATGACAGGACCCTGACTAATCTCTGTGCAGCTCCTAATTATCATTAACCACAGCTTGCCAGACTGGTTGCAATGGACTTGCAGATCTGACCGCAGTCCATTCCCAGTTTGTAGTGATACAGACCCCTGACTCCAATCTCCTAAGCCCACTGACTGACCATGTTGAAGACTCAGGTTGATATTAGATGTTGCCCTTGACTGACTGTTCTGGCAGCCCTTGATTGAAGGGTGTGTCCCTGAGCATGACTGAAGATTACTTCCCTTAAACCTCGAGACATGGCCATTTGCTTGAAACACATACAGTGCATTTGCCATAGAGCTGCTGGCATATCGTGCAGCTGAGACATTGATGTAGCACTATGCTGTACAGCAACATGTCCACCTCCTTGACTGATAACTCCTGACAGCACAACAAGCTGTCTGGCTCTGTATCTGCAATTAATAGCATGGCAAGATATAAGGACTGTGAGTCTTTAAACTCTAGCTGAGGAGACTATGCACAAAAAGCCAAGGCAAGGCAGAAATACTGTGAACATCAAAGTGAGCACAGGTAAATGAGCACTAAAAAAGCGAACGAGTAGCCCTGAGATACGTCATGGTCTGTCGCAAAGTGTCTGCACAGCATAATTCCAACAAAAGGTGCCAGTGTGCTCCAAAATGCAGCATTGAAGTGCAGAACTGTACTGTAAGTCCGTCAGGGCTGTGTCACAAGGGTAAGGTGAGACTGGTACTTGTCCGATGCCAATGTCTGTGAATTGAGATTGCAGGAGGTTGCGGTCCGTAGAGTGCCCTAATTTTATAGTGCTGGGTGAACAACACAGACCCCCAAAAGAGCAAGTAGCAAGTTGGAATTGCCAGACAGCAGTTCTAACTTTCATACTGGCAATTGTTGCAGTCTAGCTTCTACCTGGTGGGTGGGAGAATGGCAAACTGCATATCACTAAGGCGAGATTAGTTAGTAATACCACGCTAATGCATGCAAGTTGATGCAAATGGACTTCTTGACGCTCAACATGTTAGATTCGCCACTCACACTTTCTTGGATAATCAGAGTTTTGCTCTGGGCATCAAGAATCTCATCACTGCTGATTTTGCCCGGTTTTTCCAACTTTGTCATCAATGTTCACATTTTTCAGGGACAGGGTTTCTGATGATCTGTGTGCTCATCTTGGAGCTATGTGGGATTTACTGAGAGTATTTGTTGTCTGCTTCTCCTGAAGACAATGTCACACTCTTAAAGGGAAACTGTACTAAATGAAACAAGGCTGCTTCTGAATGCCTTTGCTGCAGTCCACCTCCAACATCTCGCGACGTACCATATCCCTCAACAATTTCTAGCAATCAGGACTCATGCCTCACAGTCATCTGCTCCACCTCATTCTTCTCACACTTAGCAAACCTCACACTCACATCTTGCAGTATGCAGATACTCTCAATTATTTGGCTATGACAGGTCACCCAAATATTATGACCCACTTTAGCAGAAGGGGGAGATTTATAATGAGAGTCAGCAGCAATGATTTGGGTGAGAACCAATGACCACATCCCCAAAGAAGAAATTGCACTTGGCATTATTGGGAGTCAATACTGAACAATAGTCGTAACAATTAGCAAGCTATCCAGAATGATGGCATGTTCCTGCCTTAAGCATCTTCTCAAATTCCATTTCACCCTTTTTCAGGAATGATGTGAAAGCTGGAGATGGAGTGGCCATGGACATAATGCCCACATGTTGACACATTTGCGTCTTCACTCGCCTTAACCCGGCCCTGCATTTTTCTGAATGCAGAACCTAAGAACAGTTTTCTAGTCAGCTGATGATGCCGACCATCAGGATTTGAACTGGGGCATTCAGATTGACCTTGACTGACCACAGTCTGGTAATAGACAGCTGCAGGTCCAGTATGTAACGCTTAATCCAGTTATCACTGTGAAACACAAGCAGGAACCTATGTTTACATTTCTGTCTCAGTCTCAGTGGTCCCAACTGACTGGAACATTGAAAACAGAGACTGCCTTTCACATTTGCTCCCACCATTCTCCTCCCAGCTCCCTGTCACTTGCCATCCCTTGATCTTTAGCAAGTGGACCTCTCTTATCTTGAATCACAGTGTATCTCCATTTACACCATACTATCTCCCTACACAATGACATTTCCCTGCATCCTAAAAGATGACCCTGGAATCCATCCCCTAGTGTCACCATGGTGCCTGGTATTCCAGCAATAGCCACACCAAAGGCAGCATTGCAATTTGATTGTTCTCTTACAACTACCACACGATATTGGCACTGTGCCTATCTTTGTGGTCTGGATAGAGATTGAATTAACATATGATCCGTCATCGGGCATGTGTACTCTGGAAACAGACTCTAGGGGAAGGTTAGCCTGTGCACTAGCTCACAAGAGGATGAGGATACTGCAGTGAACTTGTGCAGATAAAGATTGATAGCGTGGCATACAGGAACAGCTGATGGACATGCACATGGTAATGCTTGGTTCATTTAAAGGCCTGCCAACAGTCTGTTACTGTCAAGAACACCGATGGAGTCACAATCTGCCTCCTCTGTAGGTTTCTGGCACTGTCTTAAGCATTGTGCAGAAATTGTCAGGAGTGACACACCGCCCCCTGCATCGCCCCCACCGCACCCCCACCCCGACCCCACCCACCCTACCACCTTTTCTTCTTGCCTTCAGTGATATGGAGCCAAATATTGCAGCGCAGTATATTTTAAAAGGAACATTGCTAGAAAAAAAACAAAATGCAAACCTGAAGGCATGGATCAAAAATGCCATTAATGATTCAGCATTGTGCAATTTGCTGACTAACGTTCTTGTCTGGAATGTCATTATTTCCATTTAATTCACTTTTACTTAAGAGAGAGTCGTTTTTTTTCAATTACTGACTCCAGTTTCTGCCAACGTGCAGTTTGCCAGATAGATGCTGTTTGAATCAGCATTCTTTTAGACTCTTCAAACTTACTCCAGACTCTTACTGAAAGAATCTTTACATTGTATGTTTAATACAAATACTTTAGCTATTTTGTTGCGTAGAACAGGAGATGGTGTGTATCACCTTGAGTGCCTTTAACATATTCATCAGAGGTTATATTTAAAGACACGCTCAAAAAAGGCATGAGGATCACAATAAGCCATTAACATCTGCCTAGTCTAAGAGATACAGGATGCTCGTTTCAAGGAGTGTTTAATTTTTTTTCTATTTAAAATATATATTTTATTCATTTAAAGCCTTGGTATATGTGCATAGTCACTAAAGCAGTTCGGTTCTGTACATTCTTAGCACATGGAGAACAAATAAACATTGGAGTTTGACTTTCCTGACAGTTCCAACAAATCCAAAGGCATTTTTTACTTGTGCAAGATATTATTTGCAAACATTTGAGGCAGTGGGAATGTCTGATAACTGAACTGATCCCCATTGTACATTGGCTGAAAGGCCTTAGACCGTGGTCTTTCCTCACGGTTATTTGATGGCAGCTGCCCTAACTTTTAGTCTGTGCCTCAGCATGTAGTCCTAGACTTTGGAATGTGTCAGTCTGGGGCACATTTCAAGGAGTGTGAAAAGGAAGGAAGACTGATTTGATTTGATTTATTATTGGCACATGTACCTTGGTAGAGTGAAAACGTTTGTTTTGTGTGCAGTACGGGCAGATCCTATCATGCAAAGTACATAGGGTAAGAGAACAGAGTGAAGAATACATTGTTACAGCTGTAGAGAAGGTGCTCAAGGAGTGAGATCAACATTGAATTTAAAATTTGAGCTGAACGTTCGGAAATCTAATAACAACAAGGAAGAAGTTGTTCTTGAATCTATTCCTATGTGTATACAAACTTCTGTATCTTCAGCCCAACAGAAGACGATGGAAGAGAGACAAAGCAGGGTGGAAGGTGTTTTTGATTATGCTGGTTGTTTTACCAAGGCAGTGGGAAGTATAGATGGAGTCAATGGATGGAAAGTGATTTGCATGATGGATTGTGATGTGTTCATGACTCTTGGTCTTGGGAAGGGCCATTGCCAAAGCACACTATGATGTATCTGGATACGATGCTTTCTGCGGTGCATTGTTGGACTGATCCCTTTGTTGGAGGTACAGCATACCTCAGATGACCCTAATCCATGTGAGCTGAATCCCTTAAAGATAAGGCGCACTCTGTCTACAGCAGGGAATTTAGGTCATTTAGGTCTAAAATGATCTCACAATTTTAGACAGACAATTTATATTGATTGTGTTTTTTCCAGATTTCTGTATGTGGGTCAGAATGCTATGTTGCTTTGAATTGATGTCCGGATGGTGAATAACGTAGCACTCAGAGCACATGCTAGAACATTATGATATTGTTTTGTAATAATTGTGGAATAAATATAACAATATAATAGAAATGAAACTGTGTATATTTGAAGAACTTCAGAAAGGACTGAAATGGGAAGAGAACATACAGCTTTGCAACTTTACAGAAGCTGTGTTTCAGACATTAGTGGGGGACATTGACTGGAACAGAGAGGTATTCTTTCAGACAAGCAAAGCCGAGGGAGCATGAAGCTTTGAATTGTTATTACATCACCATATCTGTGTAAGTCAGAGGCCTTCGAGTGACAGCCACTGGTTTCCCAAAGTCCATCCTCAATCCCTGACACTTTATCAACTTTTTGGAAATCATCCCAAAACACAGCATTCCTGCAAATTATGTGACAGGCAGCAGATATAACAAGGAACTGATCGGCCAGTTGGAAGGATCTCTTTAAAACAAATTACTGAGAGGTGGGAGATTCCTTGTGCATCTGATTGCATATAGTCTTAGAGCACGGAAACTGGTCCAACTAGTCCATACTGACCATGTTCCTGAACTAAACTAGTCCCACCTGCCTGCATTTGGCCCATATCACACGAAACCCTTTCCTACTCATGTTTTTTAAACATTGCAACTGTACCTGGTCCACCACTTTCTCTGGCAGTTCATTCCACAATCGAACTACTCTCCGTGTGAAAAAGGTGCCCCTCATGTCCTCTTAAATCCTTTTCCTCTCACCTTAAAAATATGCTCCCTAGTTTTGAGATGCCTCACTTAGGGAAAAGACTTTTGCCATTCATCTTATTTGTGCCCCTCATGATTGCATAAGACTCTATAAGGTCATCCCTCAACCTCCTATGCTCCAATGAAATAAGTCTCAGCCTACTCAGCCTAGTTTTACGACTCAAACACTCCATTCCCGGCAACATCCTGATAAATCTCTCCAATTTAATAATATCCTTCCTATAACAGGGCAACCAGAACTGCACATAATATTCCAGAAGAGGCCTCACCAACATCCTGTACAAACTTGACATGACATCACAACTCCTATACTCAAAGATCTCAGTAATGAAGGCAAGTATGCTAAACACCTTCCTAACTACTCTATCTACCTGTGTGACACAAATTTCAAAGAATTAAGTATCTGAACCCCTAGGTCTCTGTTCTACAACACTACCCAGGGCCCTACTTTTAATTGTATAATTCCTGCCCTTGTTTGTTTTACCAAAATGCAATTCCTCACATTTATCCGAACTAAACTCCATCTGCCACTCCTCAGTCCATTGACCCAATTGATCAAGATCCCTTTGCGATCTTAGATAGCCTTCTTCACTGCCCACTATGCCACCAATTTTGGTGTCATCCAAAAACTTACTAACTATATCTCCTATATTCTCATCCGAATCATTTATATAAATGACAAACAAAAGTGGATCCAGAACCAACCGCTGTGCAACACCACTGGTTCCAGGCCTCCAGTCCAAAAAAACAACATTCTACCACCACCACAAGTGCTTGTTCAACTTATACATTTGAAACAGGGAGCTCATGAGGGCTGTGAGGTGGAAAATGCCATTTTGTGCATCAGTCAGTGTTAAGTGTAGAATGATGTCACTATCTGCCCACTGAGCATGTTTGAGTAAAACCCACACAATTACCCACAACGTGGCAATCATATGGGACGACCAGACATGTTCGGGAGTAGATCCACATCTCCCCAGCTCACCACTTTGCATGCGAAGTGAAGTCCATAAACACCAAAAATTAACCGGTGCTACAGTGTTGAATTTTGACACTGTTGTTTTGGCATTAGTTCTATATCTGCTACTCATACTGCGAGGGTCCTTTTTGGTTAATTGGGAACAGAATATTATATATCACCAAATAAAATAAATTAGTAAAGGATGTGTTCTTTAAGTCGATCAGCACGTTTTTCTCATGGTTTTAATATCTGTTCTGAAACAGAAAGAAACGTGTATGCAACATATGGACCATGCGATTTATTTAATTATACTTCATTAAATATAGTGCATCATGGACCCTGATTCAAATGAAAGATTTAATGGTTAATATGGAATGTATTTCTTTAACCATGTAATGACTGCCAATGAGCAAGTGTTTGGCGTGCAATTGTATCAGTGGCGCCATCTAACTTATTGAACAGTTGGGGAAACTGCATGAACAGTTGGCTATATTTATGAATCATATTATTACACCTGTTCTCCAATACTGATCTCATGCTTTAATGTAGTGGCTGAATTAGCTGGTTGTTTGGAGAATGGGATTCATATAGATCATCACGTGAACCAATATCCTGACTGTCCATGATATTGGATACAAATGATAAAAAATCCTCCCTGCACATAAACTAAAAATAAGCAGACGTAAGAGGCTGACTCTCACAATATTTTGGCCAAGTTTCAATTTGGTTGAGTAGCACATAGGCTTTCTCTCTGTAAGGTTGAGTGGAGTTTCTTGTGCTGTCATACCAAACTTCCCTCATTAACTACCTACCACGCCCCTATTGTGCCACCTTGTCCAATTCTAACCCATCTCTCACATTCACCATAGCTGGAACTTGTCACTACTGCCAGGATCTCCTGGAATAAATTGGCATTCCTGGCACCCGTGCCATCTGTAAAAGGCCATTGTGCACTCAATCAAGCGCGCTCAGTTCGCAACAAACAACTGCACCTCCCAGTCGCGAACCATTTCAACTCCCCCTCCCATTCCTCAGACGACATGTCCATCCTGGGCCTCCTGCAATGCCACAGTGATGCCACCCGAAGGCTGCAGGAACAGCAAATCATATTCAGCCTGGGAACCCTGCAGCCCAATGGTATCAATGTGGATTTCACAAGCTTCAAAATCTCCCCTCCCCCAACCTCATCCCAAAACCAGCCCAGCTTATCTCCACCTCCCTAACTTGTTTTTCCTCTCACCTATCCCCTCCTCCCACCTCAAGCCCCATCCC
>JAHRHZ010000021.1:44924382-44977050 GCA_024137785.1 Ginglymostoma cirratum
TCCTCTATCCGCCTCCCCCTCTCTCCCTATTTATTTCAGAACCCTCTTCCCCTCCCCCATTTCTGATGAAGGGTCTCGGCCCGAAACGTCAAGCTTTCCTGCTCCTATGATGCTGCTTGGCCTGCTGTGTTCATCCAGCCCCACGCCTTGTTATCTCGGCTTCTCCAGCATCTGCAGTACCTTTTATCTCTTATCACTGTCAATGTAGAATTATGATGCACATTTCATGGCACTTTTTTTGTTAATTGAATCATTTACTGAATCATTGAATCATTTGTTCAATGTAAAAATACAGTGAAAAGTGTATACCTTTGTTGTACATACATGGCGCTGTTCACATTAACTTAGAATAAGATAAGTAAAAAGATGACTTAAGAGAGTCCAACTTTCCTTTCCACAGCCACAGTTCCACTCCGGGCTTTCCAGCCCCTGGCCATGCTTCTGCCAGAGTCCCGCTTCAAGCTTTCCAGCCCCTTGCCATGCTTCTGCCAGAGTCCTACTCCTGGCTTTCGAGCCCCTCGTCATGCTTCTGCCAGAGTCCCGCTCCTGACTTTCCAGCCCCTCACCATGCTTCTGCCAGAGTCCTGCTCCTGGCTTTCCAGCCCCTCACCATGCTTCTGCCAGAGTTCCGCTCCAAGGTTTCCAGCTCCTCGCCATGCTTCTGCCAGAGTCCCGCTCCTGGCTTTCCATGCCATGCTATGCTGCCACCAGCATCCCACTTTGGGCTGCCTCACCGGCTCGCTCTGCCGGCCCACTCTTGATTAGCTGCCGATGTTCCAGCCCACACTTGATCCACCCTCACTGCAGGACACAACCTGCGCGTTCAACTCCAGCCATATGGTTCCCGGGTCATGACCCCGTCTTTCCTCGTAGGTAGTTAAAAGAGGGTAGGAGGGATAGAATTACTGCAGAGGGAGGCAGAAGAAGGGAGAAGAAACAGGAAAGACAAAGAAAGAAAGAGAAAGAGAACTGACGATCAGAGTGGTGCTCCAAATGGAGTGAGTTATCCTGCCGCCATCTTTCCCCTGACACAGCAGATAAGGGGAATTTGATGTCCTACTTTGGGGTCAATGCAATCTCAGCCATCTGGAGGAATTCCCAACAGTGCAGATCAATGACCTTCCCCGCTCTGCCAGGGTAACAGCCATCATTTTCTCTCTGATACCTCATACTCGCTCCATTTCTGCTACTGCACCCACATCCCACCAAATCTCATGCCCTCTCATTATTGAGCACAGCATATCCCCTCACTCGCTCTTACCCACCCTCCCTACCATCCCCCAAACTACCAACCCTGTATACACTCTGTTTTGCCTACTCACTTGCTCAGGAAACCTCAATCACCTTTCCACCACCTCTGCCAAAAGTAACTGCTTTGGTACCCATCTTCATCCCACTCAATCACTCCCTTTCATTCATCCAAGGAGAAAGAAGTGCTGAAAGAGCCAAGATGGGCAGTGGGGTGCCTAATATTCATCACCTCAACTCCTGTGCCCTGACTAATTGTGCCTGAGCCTCTGGACTGATATCAGAGGCAGCCCTTGACTTGTGGTAGTGGGACCCCCTGGCTGAAGAGATCTCCCTTGATGCATCTGAAGACCATTTCTCGAGACATGAGCATTTGCTGGCAACACATGCATAGTGCAGGTGCAAGATTAAAATTGCATGGTGCCATGAAGCAACATATCCACCCACTTCACTCATCACTGCCGACAACAATGACAAGTTTCCTGGTGCGGAGTGTGGCTTAAAATGCACGTCAAGGTAAGGCAGGGATCCTGTCAACATCCAGACAGGTGCTAAATGGGCATCCTTGTAGCAACATTTCAATGATAGCTACAAGTGTACTCTGAAGTGTAGGATGACAGTGCATCAGCATGATGTAAATGAGTTGGAGATAGGCCATGGAGGTTCCTAGAGGCCGGCAGTTGTTGGATGCCAGTGTCCATGGATGGCAGGAGCATGTGGTCAATGCCCTGGAGCATGTGCTCAGATGTTTGTGCTGGGGGTCCAAGATGGGTGCCAAAGGAGCAACAAGTGGTGACCAGGAGTAGCCGGTCTGACTTCCATGTTGGGAATTCTTGGCATCTTAGTTTCCAAGCACCAGATGGTAGACCCCTATATGCTGAGTTAATGAGAATGTTAATGAGTGATAATCCCCGTTAATAGGCCTCTCACTGTTCCTTAGCAAGGAACTCGTGCTGACATCCAGAACTCCACTCCCAGCATCAAGAAAGGCCTCATTTGACTTTGCACCAGGTCTTGCTGTAGCCTATGTTGTTCAGGGCCCCAGAAGATTTGACCCAATACATTTTCAAGATTAAGGTATATTGTAAAGAAAAAACCTATTTGTGTACACACTATGCATACAAAATGATACTTAACCACTGGATCACAGGTGGCCTAGTAGTCTCTTTTAAATGCTCAGCTCAAGACTATCATAGTGCTTTCTAATTCCATTGATTTTCCCAGTTGAAATGACACTTTAGTGTTGATCGATTGATTTATTTATTGTTAGGTGTGCCAAAATCCAATGAAAAGCTTTGTTTACGAGCAGTACGGGCAGATCATAGTAAGCAAAGCATGTACACATCAAAAAGACTTAGACAGAAGCATCGGAGATAGCAAGAACTGGAGTCAGAGAACAGTGTGGAGCTGGAGGAACCTAGCAGGCCAGGCAGCATTAGAGGAGCAGGAAAGTTGACGTTTCCGGTCGGGACCTTTCTTCAGAAAATAGAAGAAAAAAGATTTTTCTGAAGAGGGGTCCCGACCCGAAACATCAACTTTCCTGCTCCTCTAATGCTGCCTGGCCTGCTGGGTTCCTCCAGTTCCGCACTGTGTTGTCTTAGACAGAGGCATACAAGTTTCATTGCACAGGGCATGCGCTAGGCGAGACCAACTTTAGCAAGATCAGCATTATTTGAGGATTCAGAGTCCATTCATCAGTCTGATAACAGCTGGGACAAAGCTGTTCTTGAACCTGCTCATGCATCTGTTCAGGCTTCTGTACCTTCTGCCTGATGGAAGTAATGTGTTCCCATCTATTTGTAGTCATATTTTCGTTAACTGACTGGATATATGTACACTCACCTTATCTATGCCAGGCAGGAAAAAAGTATCAAATAATTTAACTATGAACTATAATTGTTAGATTTGTTGCAGATTACAATCACTCCATATCATAAATAAGGCCAATTCAAGTAATTTTAATGCAAGCAAATTATGCTTACGAACCTTACTGCTAAGCTTGTTTACATGTCCTACGAAAAGTTTATAATTTCTTACTGAATGGCAGTGCAATGGGTCTGACCAGATTAGAGTTGACTGTAACTATGGACCAACATCATTTGCCAAGTCTTTCCTAGCTTGCAGTGCCATGTGAACATGTGAACTGCTGACCACTTTAATTTCCACACCTTTTTTCTCATTTTAAAAAACCAAAGTGCCTGTATCTGTGCTCTATGGTCTGCTGTCTGATAGCTGATGGCCACTCTCAGCAACCCGCATTGATGGATTCTCATGGCTTGCTATTTATTTTTGCATTTGTTTTTCACTGAGCCCTCTTCTGTACTGCTGACCCAAACTCTAAAATTTCGACAACCTTCTTCATTATTTTCCAGAAGTCTCAATGCAAGAGATATTTTACTGTAAAAGAATAAGTTGCTTGTGCCAGACTTCTTTGAGCATGAATATTTATCCAATTAAATTTGTGAAATACTTAAAAAAGTGATCCATGTCCTTTGATAGATTGCAACCACGAAAAATGTTCAAAAATCAGATAAACTGGAACCATGAAGAGATAACCATTCTTGGCGATTTGATAGATTCAGTCTTGATGAGAGATTGAATTAAGCCCTCAAGGATTTCCTTCCACTAACTCTTCTTTTGGAGAATCCAGCACTTCCTTGCGAACTTGGTGGAGCTCCCACCCCTAAACTTAATCATTGCAAACCCTGCTTGTCAAATGGCAGTATGTTAATCAGAAGTCAAACCAGTCAGGAAGTTTTGAAGTAGAGCAGTGCGTTAATGGCCACTTTTGGTCTGCATGTCTAACTTTAAAAGGCTGAAGGAGTTGTATGCATCTGCTCATCTCCTGTGTTTTTGTAGTGTTTTGAAACAGTGAGCTGAAACTTCCTGGCAGTGAGCCTGATGAGTGGCAATATACATTTTCATCAGGAAATGAATCAGCTTTAAAATGATCAGTCTCCTTTATTTTCTTTTCATGCAATGTGTAGTTAACTCACTGAAAGGGCGCACGGTTGCATACATTCTGATAATTAAATGGAGAGTGGTGTGTGGATTTTAGTTTGTTTACTATCCCAAAGTTAAATTTTCTCAGAACGATACGTATTCTCAAATCAACTTCGTTTCAAAGACTTAAATCAATTTTTGAGTTGATTATCTAGAGTTACCAGTGTGCAGTTGTTGACTTGCAGGGTGAAATCCTGTGAAGGAGTCTAGGGTCTCAATCATTGGCTGGAAAGTTGGTGAAGCCCACACATTGCTTCTTTGCAAGATGGCACACTGTATCTTGTGGCACTCAACCCTAGTGTGGCAGGATTTGCCCCAGAATCGAAGACCCTGGGGCAAAAGTAAACCTCTGCTAAGATCTGTCAGCAATCAGAGGTTGGCAGCTCTTCTGTGTTTAACAGTGCTACTAGTTAGTGCTGGAAATACAGCCAGCTAGGACCTTGCTATTGCTGCTCTGTTATGAGCTTGCAGTATTGATTGCAGCGTTGACAGATTTTTGACCTGGCCTCCACAGTCAAGCAATGGTCCTTTCTCAAGCTAAGAGAATTGCTCCTTAAAGGCCCTCAGTGAAAGTGAGGGCCTGCGGAGGGCCTGCTGAGACCTCAGCAGAGTTGAGCGATGGCGAGAAGGGGTGGTCGGTTGGGCTTTGTGATGTAAGGGGCTGTTGGGTTGGCAGCAGGAGCAGTGAGAGAATCCCCATGCTCCCCAACCAATGCCAGATCCCTCAAACAGAGACTTTGGAAAGCCACAAGTAAACACACCTTGTGCTCCAGTATTGCAACTCCCCAACCTGCCTAATAGCCATGGCAGTGGGATGAACCCTTTCAGTGGGTATCAAGTTCTCACTGACTCAGACTTGAACTCCCTGAGATGGAGGCTGGAAAGCAGAGGGGCACCAACCTACCACTGTGTAAATGCCACCTCTCTACCAAACGCAACACAGGGGAGAGTACAAGATTCTGCCCATGAACTCCATATAGTTCTGAATTGCTAGTATAGGCTTTGGTATCGTGAGGTCATGAAGTTCTCTTTTTTTTATTTTAATGGCAACTGATGTCACTTGAAATACGAGACTAAACATTTTGGAACAGTGGAGTTAAAGGAGGGCTCTGTAGCATATTCTGTTTTAGGTTCTACTGGTAGCCTCATGCTCACAAATAGGGTCAGAGACGTATGTTTACATTTCTGGCAAGTACCTTGGAAAAGGAGTTACACATATGCACCAAATAATTGATGGCTAACAGGGCTTTCTCAAAGGGAGACCACAGACAGCAGGACAATCTGCGAGAAGGCGGAGGAGAATTGAATGAAGAGATCACAGCAGGAAGCCATGTCTGCTGAGGGTTTTTTGGGAGCCATCATATTCCCTTCATTAGAATTCTTAATATGTTTTTTCTTCACTATAGAGGTCAGGCCAGAAATCTATCAATGCAGCAGTCAACTTCAAGCACGAAGCTATGCAAAGATATTATTGTTTGTAGTTATAAAGGTTACTATATCTCTTAAAGTTTATGCAGCTTCCAGAACACTACTTGAGATACTGGAAACATCTTGCAGTTTCCCATGCACACTGCTACATAAAGCTCTGAAATTCCCTACATCCAGAGATAAATTTGCAGCATGCTCCTCAGAGGGTTCAGAATGAATAGGAGGAGGTACCACAGCTCAGATTCAGCTTTCAAAAACCTCCAACTACTTTTCAACACCCTGATGTACTTCTCCCTAAATAGAAGCAAGATGCCTTGAAGGGGAGGCTGAAACTTCTCAGAGAATGCCCCCAGTGGGCAAGGGACGCCCTCCAACTTACCTCCCACATTTTAAATTGTTGGTAAATTAAATGAATTGTCTACCGCCTCTCATCTGTCTATGTCCACTGTTTATAATGCAGACAGCATGAGATTAGGATCAATTGAACTTTTGAAAAGTTCATTTGATGCTTAACTATTTATTTACATATGCTGGGTGTGCTGCTCTGTATGAGCTTCCTAATAAATTGCAGTTTCAGCATAGGTATTTTTTATCGTTGACAAACGAGGACATTCAGATCCCTCGGAGTTTCACAGTCTCTCCCTATTTAAATGTTATTCTGGTTTCTAGCCTTCCTGCCAAATTGAACATTTTCCCACTTTGTGATCTGTCTGTCAATTTCTTGTCTACTTACTATGCAAAGTAATGGTAATGCATAATTATCCATCATTTGCCGAGCTGAGGTTGCAGGGATCATATTTTAGTATGTGAAAATATTCTGTTTTGCCTATTAGCATAAAAATATCACTCTCACTGTGTTACATTCCACAAACATAAGTCCTGACATCACATGCAACAGTACTTAAGTGTTTGTTGAGCCATGTAGTTAGGTTTTTACCTTCTAATTAACATGGTCTTTGCCTCTGTTCTGGAATCCTTGTGGATTATACTATAAGTGTCTGAGGCCATCCTTATCTTTTAATATGATATGTGGTGCTTAAAACTAAGCTAAAGAGAGTGCTAACTTAAATGCTAAGGGGAAGGACATTGGAACACCAAAACCATTTAAATCATATTAAAATATTCTCACAATGGAGATTAATTAAAACTGGATATACCTAAGCTGAATAGATAATGTTTTAAAAAAATACTCCAGTGATTTTTCTGTTTTGTTCTATTCAGTTAGTCGTTAACTAAAGGAAAGCTATAACGAACCTGTACTTCCTTTGAGATCACTGGTTTTCCCTCTCATTGTCAATTTCTACCTGCTCCAACCCGGCTCCAGTATGAATTCCCACTGTAGGCTTTAACAGCTCACTATGGAATGGGGCTACATGAGATGTGTCTGTAGCTAATGTATGTGGATTAAAATATGAGGGACTATTAAAACTAGCTAGTAGACTAAAAATAAACTTTAAGATTAAGTGGATAAAAGCTCCTCAAATGGCTTAATGAGTTTATTTTATCAGATTTTGATAACAAAGTTAGGGAAATCTCACTGCCTAATGATCCTGGCTATTATTCATGGTCCACTGAAAATTTAGACAGGGGGATGTCAGATCTAACTTGGGCTGGATACTTCTAACAGGCAAGCAGTTTTCTGGTATTCAATTTTAAATTACTTAATTGCATGTGAAAAATGAATATTCAGTGAGTTATTGGCCAGCTGCCAGAGAATGTACTTCTCTCACAATATTGGTGCAGTAAAGGAAACCAAAGCGCAAGTCACTCATTTACTTCTGGCTGAAACTTCAGACCTTCCTGTAACTTTGGCATCAGAGGACTCTGCTCTGAAGGCGTGGTGGTCTATTTTGACGAGAACTAGCCTCTTCGTGAAGAATTATATTTGATTGCTTATTGTAGACAACCTGCGAAGAAGATGCAGCAACAGAAGGTATAGTTATAGCCGATGAAGTTCCTTCCAGCATAGGAAGCCAAACCACTGAGAGGGTGCAAGATGCTAACCTTGAATTAATACAATCACTAATGAAAGCAAGTGATGATTTCAAACTTTCTGCAGTTGGTAAAATCAGTGCAGAATCTGTGATATCAACAAATGTAGTTTGAGAAAGAAGTCTCCAAGTATACAATGAAGATGCCACAGTACTTCACACCAAAGACTATAGAAGCTTCAGTCAGGGTAGTCAGGAAGGTGGCAAATATATGAAATAAATCTTTACATTCATTGACAGACAACATAAATGTAAGCTTGAAATGTTTAGAGAAAATTTCAATCCTCAGTTTAAGACCCACCAACAAGAAGTAAAACACCTTCGAGTAGCTCATAAGAAATGATTTAGAAAGAAAGAGATCCTTAATTTCAAAGGGGATCATGTTAATGTTCGACATGCAGATACTGGTGATCTGCATAGATGGCATCTGGACGTTACAGGAAAAACTCATCAGCAAGCCATGGAACCCCAAACGAGTCTGTTCAGCCCGTTGACCAGCCATTGTCAGGAGCTGCAGTTCTGTTCGACCAAAGTTTGAATCCCACAAGTAAAAGATAGGAAAGCATTTGTGTCCTATCATTCTCTATAAGAATAGAGAATGCAGTTGGAGATTAGTTCCTCCAGCATCTTGGGGCTAGGAAGGGAGTGAAGCAAAAGTGCTAAGTATTTATTGTTAAATGTTAGGGGTAAAATGCAGCTACATGAAAGGTGTAGAGTGAAAAGTACTACAGGTATAGTTACTGAACACAGGCAAAAACGCCTCCGTGCTGGTGATGTCAGATCACATGGAACTAGAGTCATAATCTATAGGTCTTCAGATGAAATGTCCTCTCTTAGCATCCTCTATAGTTAGATTGTAGTTAGCAAAGACTACTGTTGTTCAGTCAGCACAGTGTAGACAAGCTACAGGTCAATATCTTCGGGTGGTGAGCGAAAAGAGTATATGCAACAAAAAAAAGAATGATTCAATGAAACTGAAATTATTTATGAGTGGTTAATTACTTAAGGGAAAATGAGACCTATTTTATTGACCATGCCTTCAAATTTAGATAAGGTTTGCATCGTATTTTGGAGTGTCGCAATGAGCATGTTCACTGTTTACAGTGTCATTTGAGACAGAGCCCATTACAATGTTTTCTATCCTGTATTGTGAATGCTAGCAATTTAATTCAGATCTGGGGCTTGGCATACATACACGTAACCACAAGCATTTTACATTTCCCTACCCCTACACGCAGGGGGAAAGCTATTGGTGAGGGATAGGGTAAAAAATTTGGTGGGATGGCAACAGATGTCTTTTCTTCACTGGTGGGATTTTACCAGATTTGGGGAAGATGGTGGTGGACCAACCTGCCCTGAGGCCCCCAAGTGGTCAATTATATTAACAGCAGTGATGAGCACTGCTCCATGTGGGGTCACTGCCCAATTAAACACGATGGCCAACCTGCAGCATCCTGGGAAAGGGGCTCACAATGACATCCTACAGCCCAAGGTGGGTCGCTCAGGTTCAAGGGCTGCTCAAGCTGGCACACCCCTATTCAGTGCCTGACGAATGTCAAAGATCCCCACTCTTGTCTGCTCTCTCACCTCCGGCATAGCTTGTGCTCTGGGGCATCCTGCAGTCCCAGCAATGACCACCACTCCCAGTGGCGCTACTGGGACTCAAAAATTGCTGTCTCTCTGGTGGGCTGGTGGCTCTTGAAGTTGAGATATTCTCTCTTACAGGAGTAGAGGTTACTACTACGAGCAATTATCTGCCTGTCCAACATTAAATATGGTTGAGACTTCCACATCTGGCGTTTGGCATCAATTGACTTTGACTTTTTGGGCAGTATGCGAGGCTACTGCAATCCTGCAAAATCCCAGCCACCTGCTTCAAAGTAATTTTAAAACCTGTAACAGTGGATGCCAAGTTTTCTTTTGTGATGGGAGGTTGTAATTCTCTGCTTCCTTCCAAAGCTCCGCTCCCTTCTTTCCACACCCCTGCCCCTTCCAATAATTGTTCACTTTACTTGAACGTAAATCAGCTTCTAGGATGAGTTCAGCACTGGATAAGATTGGAAGTCCCAGCATGTCATCATTTCTGCAGAATTACAGGACCAAACCGTCGAGTATCTACAAATAAATTGAGTCATTCAAGACTTAAATAAATATTGTGGGATATTCTCAATAATTCAATGAGTCAGTTGTAATAGTGATTATACAGAATACCAGATTTGTTATATTCTCTGAGATAATTTAGCAAATCTTATGGGAACAAACGCTTGTCCTCAATACCCATCTTTAATGAATGGTAAAAATATTATGCCCAGCATTTCTGTTCTTGATCAACCAGCCAATCTTCTCTGAAATGTTTATGTGGTTCACATGCAGTGTGCTTTGAATTATTGCACGCTATTAGTCATTTCAAAAACTGTTCAAAATTGAATGTAAAGATAACTTCTGACAAACTTTCACTGAGCCACAATAGAGATAGTAGCCATATCAACATTCTAAAACAGTGGTAGGTTTCTCTCCTGAAAAATGGCAGTCAGTCAGGTGGCTTGACACACATCCCCTTCCTGCCATCTCAGAAAGTACGTTCTGGGCACAAAGTTTGTACTTGATATTTTTAATCAACCTGTTCAGACATGTCTTAACACATCTTCAGATCAGGTGGGCCTTGAACCCAGGCCTCCTGGCCCAAAAGTAAGATCACCACCACTGCAACAGAAGAGCCGTCCAATGGTTGACCTTCCCACCCCATCATCAATGACACATCAAGAGGTCAATTAAGGGTCACTTTATTGACTTCATTCTGCCCGGGCTATTTCAGCTCCAGGTGAGAACAAGAATGAATTGGCCTATCCCACTGGTAAACCAGTATGGGCACACTGTCCATTGCTGATAACTTAATCTGTGCTAACTTTCACAAATCTGCAGTCCTGGAACCTGACCTTACTCCCAGTTCCCTGTTTAACTCTCCCCTCCTCACCCCCCGATGTTCAAACAGCACAGACCTTTTGTGGCAACCACCTTCTATCTGGAGGTCTAGGTATGGTATCCTGGCAGCAACTACATCACTACCAGAGTGCAGCCAAGTTCTGGAGATTCCAGCCATTATTTGTCCAGACGTTCATGGTGGGCAGGACTTCCTGCTTTGGGTTTTGTACTTCTGGAAGAAAGCCAGCTAATCAACTGCCTGATTGAAATAAGATCTGTCCAGCTTTTCTGACCAAGGTAGGTTTTCCCGAGTTTCTTTCCAGGAAACGTTCCTGCTTCCGGCCTTAGTTCAAAAACAGGAAAATCCGCCCATAGTGCCTCTTTTCAAATGCACAAGACAGAGTTTTGTTGTGCATCTGCAAAATTAATATTGTCCATGGAAATTCGAATTAAACACATCAAAGCCGATTAGAATTAACCGGATTAGAAATAGCAAAGGCAAACATCATGATGCTCTTTGCATAAACAAATACTAACGGCACTTTTAAATGAACACCATTGTCAGCGTGCCCTTTGCATATCTTACAGTACAGGAGGCTGAGTCTATGAATTTATTAATGAAACTATCCAGTGGGAAGGGCAGATATAAACCACTAGACTGAAATAGTCTAACACTTTTGTACTCCTAAGGAGTTGACGATGAATGAGTCTGAATAAACTTTCTGCTCTTTTTTATTATTTTTTCTTAAAATTTACATCTAGCAACTGAAATACTGACCAAAAGTTCACTGTACCACTGACAACGAAGTTTTGAAAAATACTTCAATTATTTTTGAATGGAACTGAGCCCTACTCTCAAATCCAACTTTGTTGCACATTCTTAATTGCCCTTGAAAATGTGAGGAGACAACCTCTACAACTGCTACAGTCCGTCTGGTGCAGGTTTGTCTACAGAACTTCTAGAAAGGGTTTACCACAGAATGAAGCAAATTGGCTGAAAACTGCCATCTGCATTGCTGGGACCGTCCAGGACCAGGAGGCCAAGATGAATTATCAACTCAGCACTTCTTGCTGCAGATACATGCCTAAGCTTCAGCCATTTATGATATGCTCCAGCATTGAAGGTGGGGATATTTGTGGAGTTTCCTTCTCCAGTGAATTGTTAATTGTCTACCAACATGCACCACTGTGTGAGGGAGAATGCAGAGCTTATTTTTGATCGATTTTTACTGAACTGCTTAGTC
Organism: Ginglymostoma cirratum; assembly: GCA_024137785.1. Lineage (NCBI taxonomy): Eukaryota > Metazoa > Chordata > Chondrichthyes > Orectolobiformes > Ginglymostomatidae > Ginglymostoma > Ginglymostoma cirratum. The sequence continues at coordinate 44,936,219 of JAHRHZ010000021.1, forward strand.
CTGCCTATCACTCGCTGTTTTTTGTTGTATGGCATACAATTAGTCCTGTGCTGTCGTTCATCAAATTGAAATCTCATTCTTAGGTATGCCTGGTGCTGCTCCTGTCATGCACTCCTACATTTTCATTGGTTGCCCGTTGTTTCAATAGGAAATTACTCTTAGTACAAGACGACCCATAGATTCTGATGTTTAGTAAATTCTTCTGATCTCTAATTATGATTCATACAGCAAAATGTAGCTCTTTCACAACTAAATTACTCTACTTTCCTTTATCCTTTGTGTCAAATTTGGGTCTTGTCCATTTGTTTTCAGGTGGCATATTTTGGCTGCCATCATTTGCGTGAAAGATAAAGCTTTGAGACGCACTAGATCATCTTGATAACACACATGTAGCACACACAGTAAAACAGATAATGAGGAAAAATGACTTAGGAGTTGTTGCAAGTTGTAAAATTCTAGAACTGAATTTTCCTGGCTCCTTGATGGCAGATTTGCAGGACAGCAGCATTGAGACAGCAGCCCTACACAGTCCCACCACTGGGAAACTTTGGGGCCAACTCTTTCCTACTTCAGTATGTGGAGGCTGTTGTGCCTATGAAGGTCACTCCTCCTTGTGGCTAAATACCACGCCATGTGAGCGGAAGGCTCAAAGAGGTGACTGATGACAGGGAAAGTGTACCTTTGGCCCAATCAATGCGACTGGGTGGGTTTTCCCCTCCATTTTGAAGAACATAAAAGCTTTGTCCCTAATACTTCTAACATTAAATAGATGACTTTAAGGGTGCCTCCATTGTAAGTACCCTTGTCCTAATCTGACTTCAACCTCTCCCACCAGGGGTCTCACAGCGCCATTGCCACCTGTTTCTGGATTGACAGCATCAAGAGCCTACCTGCATTCTTTAATAGGGTGGCAAGCATAGAAGTGGCTAATTATGAGGCCACTTTAAGGAAGTTTGCAATATTGTGTACACCGTCATTAAGTGTGGGACTGGGATCCTCAGTTTAGTTCTGATATCTGGGTCCTAAAGCCTGTGGGAAATGCCAGCTGTTTATGTCTGTCATAGTGGATCTTTGCCACACTGAATTGTATGAAAGATTTCATTTGGCAAATCCATCTTGTAGGAGGCAGAGTGCTCAAAAATCTATCCAATTTTGATCTCTGCTTTTGCCCCTGGTGAAAAATCAAGAGTAATGGCTTATCGCCTCATTTGCAGAATACAGCCAGGTGGCCATGCCACTAAAAGAATGACATGGCTTGGCACCAACTAGAAACCAGGAAGAGTGGAGAACTGAGGTCAGCCTGCTGGTGACTTCACTGTTTTCCAGAAAGATATACCGGCCAAGAAGCCTAAATTAGAACAGAGTGGGAAAGGTTTTCATGCACACTTTAGATTCACCACTTCAAGTGCCAACACATGTAAATGTGCCAAGTAAACTGAATCACTGCCCAACTACAGCAAGAACCATTAGCCCAGCTTCACAAATCTGTCTCACCCATCCCAGGTACAGCAAGATTCAGTGTAGGTAGCTATCGTTTTTTGTAAACCTAGACTCTGCATCAGCCATGTAAATGTATCTCCATACTTATGTCCCCGTGATATTCCCCTCCCAGACTTGCTTGACTGGGGTTTACTGGTGACAAACACAAATCTGAGGGCTCTACTGGTAGTTTTTGTTTTACAAAAGTAGTAAGAATATCAAGCATTGTTAACTCCTGCACGTAACATCAACTTCAAAATATTTGTCTACAAATGTCTCTTAAAACTACAAATCTGCATGCATCATAAAACAGGTTATAAATTTGCTTTTGAGGATATTATTTGTTGTGTATACTGGCAAGGGTATTTATTATTCAAAGCATTTCCTTTGTGGCTGAGTAAAGTGACCAATAGTAATAGCAATAAAAAGCCAGCTGTTTGATAAATAATCCTGCCAATCCTGTGCCTCACGTATGGAATGAACAGTGCCAATTTAGCTAAAGGATCATGATCATGTAAATATAAGGCTCTATTGTTAATGTAAACAGTTAAGATTTTAAATAAAAACAGATACCTCTGGAAACATTCGGCAGGTTAGCAGCATCTGTGGGGCAGTGAAGGTTTAAGCTTAATCTGCTCCTTCATAGTCAACAGAATATAATTCAAATCACAAGAGAACAACTTCTTTATTATTGCCTGCATACCCATTTGCCTGTAGCTATGAACCTAGGGTTTCAGTCCATGATCAATACGTATGATGCAGACTTTAGTAGGGACAAACAACCTACATCAACATCTGCACATTGATAGCATTGTTGCAAGATCAAGCCATCAGCTACTGAATTAGTTATGGACATTACAATACTGGGTTTATAAGCAAAGAACTCAAATGAATAAATTTGCATAAGATGCATTGGGGTGGGGTTTTATACCAGGAATCACAATTTTTAAAATGACCAACATCTGGTTTAATGCATTTAGATGAATGATTTACAGCTTAGTTTTATGTCAAACCAACACACTCTCCTCTGAGTGATGAAAGGCATTGCAAGAGAGAAATGGAGGACTGCTGTAAACTTAACAGCCACTTGCAGAGCTATAAACTGATGCAATACTCTTGTAAAATAGTTACACAAATGCATATCTGTTCAATTAAAGGGGCATTTATTGTAATAAAGATGTAATAGAGTCAATTTCAACCCCTAAAATCTGGCGGATTGGTAATGGTAAAGGGTAAAAATAATTTAATGATTGAACAAGAGGACAACTTGTCACCAACAATCCTCTGAAGGTCTGTTTAGATGCTGAGAGAGATCTAGACATTGAACTTGAGAACCAGTACGTATGGTTATGCATTGACACAATTGAAGCCCTCAGGAGACATTACCAAGTTCTTCTTAAACTATTTTAATTTAAATTCAAAGTTAACTCATGCTGTGTGGGTTTCCCACGCCTGACCAGGAAAATGGAAGCAACTTTGACAGCATCTCATGTGGGTATTAAAACTAGTCATTACCCTATATCAGTAAAAAAAACCTCACAAAATGCAGCTGCTGTTTCAGTAAGCATCCACTGCAAAGACAAGAGCTAGACTAGGAACACGTTCAGATTCAATTGTCTGGTTGGATTCCCACAGGTAAAAGAGGAAAAGAAAATCTTTGTCTTATTGGCAAAATGTACATGGCTAATTTAGAATGCAAACAAACAAAGTTTATTGGGATGAAATACAGATTCAAAGTATGTTGGGAACAAAAACAAAGTTGCTGGAAAAGCTCAGCAGGTCTGGCAGCATCTGTGAAGGAGAAAACAGAGTTAACATTTTTGGGTCCGGTGACCCTTCCTCAGAAGTGTCACCTGACCCGAAACGTTAAGTCTGTTTTCTCCTTCACAGATGCTACCAGACCAGCTGAGCTTTTCCAGCAACTTTGTTTTTGTTCCTGATTTACAGCATCCGCAGTTCTTTTGGTTTTCAAAGTATGTTGGTCTGTCTTTCCCACGGATTCCAGGACTTCTCTGGCCTTCTAATCTTGGTTTCTTGAACATTTTTTCCTTCACTCAGGACATCCTTTGAGATTTCAGTTTAGTCAATTTCATCCTAACCTATGAACTAATACTTTTTCAGCTTCAAGCCTAGTACATTCTTTTCAACTCACAAGTCCACCTTAACTGTTCAAACTACACGCCACCTTAACCGTTGAAGCTGAATGTTCCTTTGGCTCTGGTGGAGAGAGTTTTCTATCAAGGACTGTTCACTCTCCAGTGAGGCAATTACTTTAGGTTTATACTCAGTTCTGTTACTGAACTCTATTTTAGGTTCTTTAGATCCCTCAAATTGTGACAATTATTTTAGTCACTACTGTTTTTCAAGTCAACCTCCTCAAGGTTGCTGTGACATATATCTATTAACTGACAATGTCCTATGCAATTGTGAACTCCCTAACTCATGTACATGCCTGATTCTCTCTCCTGACAAATGTCTTCAACATTTGTACCATGATGAATACTATTCCTTGGCAAGATCAAAGCTTCAGTGATGCTCCTGTGTTTTCATACCCCTTTTGCAGGAAGTTTGGGAAATGCCCAGTCCAAATTTGTGTATCTGTGTCAATGCAGCTAATTTCTAACACAATATTTGTAATTTGTGACCATAGAGTCATAGAGCCGTACAGGACAGAAATGGCCTCTTCCGTCCAACTTGTCTATGCTGAACAGTATCCTAAATTATTCTACTCCCATTTGCCAGCTTTTGGCCCATATCCCTGATGAAGGGTTTTGGCCCAAAATGTTGACTTTCCTGTACCTTGGACACTGCCTGACCTGCAGTGCTTTTCCAGCTCCACATTTGGTGACTCCCTCTAAACCCTTCCTATTCATGCACTAATCCAGGTGACATTTAAATGTTGTAATTGTACCAGCCTCTACCACTTCCTGTGGCAGCTCATTCCATACACGCACCACCGTCTGTGTGTAAAAGCTCCCCCTTAGATCCTTTTCAAATCTTTCCCCTCTCACCTTAAACCGATGACCTCTAGTTTTGGGCTCCCCTACCCTGGCAAAAATATCTTGGCTGTATACCCTATCCATGTCCCTCATGATTTTACAAACCTCGATAAGGTCACCCCTCAACTTCTGATGCTCCAGGGAAATTAGCCCCGGTCTATTCAGCCTCTCCCTACAGCTCAAACCCCGCTGAAAGCAAGGTGATCCATCACTCGATCAGTGTTCTATCGAGGCCTCAGTCCAATCTTCTAGCAAATCAGTTCTACATTTCTGTACACTTGACCCCAAAAGTGCTCTAACTATTGTTCCACATGTATGTTCTAAAAGCTACATTACAATATGTTGCACTTAAGGAAATGTTAACTTAAAAACTCTCTTTGAACATTCAATAATGGAAGTAAATGACAGCTTTTCACAATTAAGCTACTTAATTTCTCCATCAGTCAAGGAAATGTACCAACTGAGTGATGTCCAGCAACCCGAATGATCAGCCACATGTTCAGCAGATAACCCTTGTCACCATGTAGCAACCCCCTGGTTTCTTGGAGTGGCTTAAATGTAGATGGTGCAGCAAAGTACCATAGAATGAAGGCATTGAGACTGGTGCTAGGTTTCTGGCCATTGATCTGTGTACGGCCAGATGCAAGGTGAACGGCGAGGCATCAGAATCTCTTTTGACTACCGTGTATCTCAGAGTTGACATATGAAGGAGCAATATACGACATCCTAGAGTGTATGTGTTTGTGTGTGTGCGGCGTGGGGATAGGGTGGTGGGGAAGAGGGGTGCAATTCCAGAAAAGCTGCAAGCTTGCTTCACTTGCCTCTCTTAAGCAAAAGAGAATAGTAAATATATTCAATATTCTTGAATACAGAGCTTGAGCGATCTCCCTCATGCAGCAGACAAATTGGGAAATATTACAAGTAGGCTTAGCTCGAACCTGGAAGGAATCTGATGCACAAATCTTTGTGGGCAGAGCCTCCTTCACAGCCACTGGCAACACTGTTCTTGCCCTCCTTTGTAGTTGCAATAGTTGTCTTTAGCAGTGAGTGTGTCCGTACTGAAGCAGACATGTCCAACAAAATGTAAAATGCCCCATCCATTTCTGGGAGAAAGTGGGCTGTGCAAAGCCATTGAGACCAGCACAAACACTGCCTACACATGCCATATCATCCTTGGAGACTTCAACACCTTGAAACAGTTCGAGAAGGCACCAGATGCACCTACAACTGGGGGAGGCAATGGCCTAGTGGTATTATCACTGGACTGTTAATCCAGAGACCCACGTAATGTTCCAGGGACTTGGTTTTGAATCCTGCTGCGGCAGATGGTGGTATTTGAATTCAATAAAATATCTGGATTTCAGAATCTAATGGTGACCATGAATCCATTGTCGATTGTCAGAAAAACACACCTGGTTAACTAATGCCCTTTAGGGAAGGAAACTGACATTCTTACCTGGTCCGGCCTACATGTGAGTCCAGACCCGCAGCAATGTGGTTGACTCTGAACTGCCCTCTGGGCAGTTAGGGATGAACAATAAATGCTGCCGAGCCAGCGATGTCCTCATCCCGTTAATGATTAAAGTAAAAAAAAATTGCAGCAAGAGCGTGTAGAAATAAATCAATAACTAACCTCAAAGTATTCAATGGTCCCTTTAAATAGACTTGTTGGGGGTTCCTTCTTGCACTGAACTTGTGTTCAGCTGAAAAGAGGGAATGTTAGCTGGAATATTGAATTCCAAAATGACAGCCTGGCATGCATTCAGTATTCCCTGTTATTGACATCGCAATCTGCCTACGCTGCACTCTGCCCTCTCCAAATTGGTCGATGGAACATTTACCATTTTGGAGGCAAAATGATACTTTTAGCACCAAGAACTGAGTTATAACAGATCTGAATTGTAGTAGCCAAACTCACTCGTTAAGACATGTCGATTTATTAAGAGACCTGCAGCTCTTTTCCACAACTTTAAAAATATTACGACCAGCTGTAACCCGCATTTCATTAATGTCAGGGTGCAGTACTAGCCGAGACAGAAATACCTTGCACACTCCTATTAACAGCATGACCCTCAACAAAAGTATTAATTATCTTCAAAATACAATGTGGTGTTGGCGACTGCAACTGTTAGTGCTTCACTGTGGATATCTCCCACAAAGCGAAGCACAGTATCAATTCAGTCCATGTCACAATTTAAATTGGAATAAAGCAAATTGCAAAAGAAAGGTGTCTGCGCTGAGAAAACAAAGTGAAAATTGAGCCCAGTGTGTGACCCATGCATATTTTGGATTCACTGAAGGAACTGTATAATTAGGAGAGATATAAGACAGCAAGCTAGAATTAAGCTAACACCCAGAGAGAACAATGGCCAGAAATGTCAACTATATGTCAGATAGATGGCAACCTCAGGTAATTTGCTTTGGTATCACAGAGTGAGCAGATGATTATTGCAGATATTGAGGGAAAAGGTTCGACAGCATCAAGGTTCAGTTAGGACCATTGTAATAGAGATGAGAATACGGCAATAAAAATTTATTCTAGATGTTTATTTCTATGATGATCTGACCTTAAGAAAGAGATCAGCACATTCGGTATAGGCACTACACAGCATTGTGGTGTGAAGCTAACCTTTCCAGAAATGAACGGGAATGAAAGCCATTCAAAAAACATTGGTGACTTTAAGCCACAAGTGAAGTCCTGCAAAAAAGTTCTCAGAGCTCAGGGATGACGATTTCAAACTGAGGTCAAATGGTGGCCTGGTCAGACTCCTGATGGTCATGGGGCGCACCAGTGACTGATTTCCTTAGCCCCATCACAGCCACGCCTCAGCTGCCTGGATCCCGAGTTCCAGAATACCTTCCACTAACCTCTCTGCTCCATTCAAAATAATGTGGATGCTGCCAATCTGAAATTTAAAAAAAGTAGATTAGAAATGCTCAGCAGGCAGAATAGTATCTGAGAATATAGAAACAACGCTATTGATTTAATTGTTAAGGACAACATGAGGAATGTGGCTCTGGATGTGAAAGTCCCAAATTCCTGGGAGCACAGAAGACCTAAGGCTCATTATCATTTCATTCCTGAGAAAGAGGGTGGTGTGAGTGGAGGTTTACACATCAATAGTCGAAGTGAGGAAGAGATCTTCAGACAGAAGGTTTGGAGGTTGAGGGTTTGGAGGAAGGAATCTGCCAAAGGTTTGCCAAAAGGGCCTGGGAAGCAGCTTTGCACCTCCTGCTCTTCAGAGCTGCCTGACTCAGGAAAAGGCAACACCAGCAGCAGTGAGTATGACTTAAATGCGGGAATTTTAATTATTCTGGTGTCAACGTGTTTGTCTTTCTTTTAGAAAGTGACATCACGGAGAAGCTGTGGTCTCGGAATGGTAAGGGGCCTGCAGTAGGAACTAGTCTTAAATATACTGGCCCAGCGTGGCAATCTCTCAGCCTGGGGTGGTGGTAACTCTGGAGATAAAGGGGTCATTTTCAAGATGGCAGCAAGTGATACAGGAGTCAGTGTTCATGTCATAGAATCCCTACAGTGTGGAAACAGGCCATTTAACCCAACAAGTCCACACCACCCCTCTGAAGAGCATCCCACTCAGACCCATTCCCCTACCCTTGCATTTTCCCATGTCTAACCCACCTCACCTGAACATCCCTGGGCACTATGGGCAATTTAGCATGGCCAATCCACCTAGACTGCACATCTTTGGACTGTGGTAGGAAACCACGGCACCCAGAGGAAACTCACGCAGACAGGGAGAGAATGTGCAAACTCCACACAGACAGTCACCTGAGCGTGGAATTGAACCCAGGTACTTGGCGCTGTGAGGCACCAGTGTTAACCACTGAGCCACCCTGTTGCCCTGTCATACATTAACAATCTGGACGGAGGTACTGAGGGCATTGTTGCTAGGTTTGCAGGTGACATAAAGATAGATGGACAGTCGGGTAGTGTTGGATAAGCGGGAAGGTTGCAGAAGGACTTGGACTGGCTAGGAGGGAGGGTAAAGAAGTGGCAGGTAGAATACAGTGACCAAATGTGTGACACTATGCACTTTGGTGGGAAGAATAGAGGTGTGGACTAAGTTCTGAATGGGGAAAGGCTTTGGAAACTAGTCTGAAACAGGTCTGGCACAGGTGGCGGTGAGGTACAGTACTCGGGGTGGTGGCATCGGTGGTAGCAAAGGAGCAGTTGTGGTGTTAGTGGCATCGTGGTGTTGGTGGGTCCAGCTCGAACCTCATGGCGGCCACAGCGGTGATGACGAGGGTGATCTGGACATCTTTGTTTCCTTTTGTTTATGTTTCTTTAATTTCTGCTCTTTTTCAAAATTCTAACTACTGTATTCTAAGGGGGCGCCAGAGAGTGCTGACTCTGTATAGTTTTCTCTGCACTCTTGTACTCAGGTACACAATAAAATCTATCTAATCTAATTAGATCTAATTTAGGAATCATAGTTCAGGATTCTCTTAAGGATAACATTCCGGTTCAGTTGGCAGTTAGGATGGCAAAAACGATGTTAGCAGTAATCTTGACAGGCTTAGATTACAAGAGCAGGGATGCACTGCTAAGGCTGTATAAGGCTCTGGTTGGACCGCATTTGGAATGTTGTGTGCAGTTTTGGGCCCCTTACTCAAGGAAGGCTATGCAAGCCTTGGAGAGAGTCTAGAGGAAGTTCACTAGAATAATCCTGTGGATGAAGGTCTTGTCATATGACGAGTGGTTGAGGATTCGAATTTGGACTCAATGGAGCTTAGAAGAATCAGAGGGCTCGGATTGAAACTTACAGAATGCTGAGAGGCCTAGATATAGTGGACATGGAGAAGAAATTTCCACTAGAAGGACTGATTAGAAAATAGAACTATAACTAGAATGAGAATTAGGCACATTGTCACATGTACCCAAATAAGCACAGTGAAAAGTTTACAAGTTGCCACTTATGGCACCATCTTAGGTACAAAGGTATCTAGGTACAGATTCTTAAGTACAAACTCTTAGGAGAGAAAAAACCAAAAATAAAGGAATAAAATGTCCACCATTACAGATCATAGAAATAAATTAGAAAAATAAGTAAATAAAAAGTTCTGAATAACTGTCATTCCAACCCAGTCCTTGCCGATAACGAGCCTCTAGACCACACCAGGCCTTGACTCCAGACAGCGCTGGGTTTCACCTCAAGGCTCCCGAGGCAGGGAGACCGCTCTGGAATCATCTCAAGGTCACAAGTCCACAGTGAGGCCATGCTGGGCTGAAAGAATCTGCCATGCCAAGCCAAGAGATCGTTGTGCCGCGTCTTCACTGAAGCCAGGAGTTCAGGACATTGCCAAGAAGAAAGAAGGACAAAGAAAACAGAGGTGAAAGAAATGAGGAGAAGAAACAAACAGAGCAGACAAGCTCCTGCTGAGGAGTCCTACTCCACCACCATCTTGCTTCTGAATAGGATCCAAGGGCACCTGCCTCAGAATGAAAGGATGACCCTGTAGATCTGAGATGAGGAGGAATTTCTTCAGGTGGAGATTGGGGAATCTGTGGAATTCCTTGCCCCAGAAGGCTGTGGATCCCCAAATCATCGAGTGTATTTAAGTCAGAGAAGATAGGTTCTTGATTAGTAAGGGGATCAAGGGTTACAGGGAGAAGGCAGGAGAATGGGGTTGAGAAACATGTCAGCCATGATTGAAGGGTGGAAATGACCTGATGGGTTGAATAACTCTTATATCTAATGATCTTATTTGGCAGAATCTTTAACATGGCTTCAAATCTCTGACCTGGATCAGCCAAATGTTTGCCCACTGGCCTTCCTATGATTTTTCCAGCAGGACTTCCAATGCAGGATCCATCATTATGGATGCAGTCTAACATTACAGCAGAGTGCATCTTTACAGGTGCTATGTTCCCTTTCTGACTATGTATTGATTTATTTGATTTATTTATTGCCATGCGTATCTAGCTACAAAGTACAGTGAAAGCTGTTGTATAGTGTCGCCACTCTCCAGCACCATCTTAAAACACAGAAAAATAAACCCAAACATAGAATATAAAGAAAAATGAAGAAATATTAAAAGTGTCCAACATTACAGTGCTTCTTGTTAAGAGCTCCCATTGTGTGCCATGGGCCAGGTACCAGGCTCTATTTTACTACGTTAGCTGCTATATTCCAGTGAGTAAAATGTTTAATGGTTCCAAAGCCACTTTGACAGGTTAATGAGAGACAGCAAGTGTGTAAGGTGGTTAAGTGTTTGGCATGTTGGTAAAGTTGTAGGATGCCAAATAGGTGCAGGGCTGTCAGGTAGGTGATGCTGGAGGCATTGAGCAGGTGATGGTTGGGGGGGCGGGGTTTCTCAGGTGAGTGAGGAGATGGAGTGACAGGTTTCTGAGTGAGGAAGTAGGTTCTAGGTGTCTGTAGGATTGTGCAGCTAGGGGTTAGCACTATTGCTGCTTTTGATCCACTAACACATCCACAAAAGCCTCTTCCCTCTTCGACGCAGCAGTTGTCACCTTCCTTCAACTGCTGCTTCAATTCCCAAGACCCAGATGCACAGTCAGCCAGCCTTAAGCCTAAAATGGAGAAAAATAACCAATGCAATAAGCCTCAGCAAAATACTTAAACCAACAACACATCTGGTAGTGTACTAAAAACTGAAGTAAAACAGTGAAGTGCTTATGCTGGAAATCTGAAACGAAAGCAAAAATTGCTGGTGAAACTCAGCAGGTCTGGCAGCATCTGTGGAAAGAGAAACGGAGTAAATGTTCTGGGTCCATTGAACGTTCTGAAAAAAGGTTGCTGGATCCAAAATATTAACTCTGCTTTCTCTCTACAGATGCTGCCGGACTAGCTGAGTTTCTCCAGCAATTTCTGGTTTGGAATCAACTCAGCCTTTGAAAGACTGCTGTTGAAATTTTCTTCACAATTTTGGTGTGATATTCTGTAGATCTTTCCTTCCAGACAGCCAATTAATTTGTACTCTGCAGCTATTTTGGCCAGATCGATCCTCTCTTAGGAGTACACATTTTGAAATTACAAGTTCAAAATGTTCACAAGTACTTTGGAGTTCTGACCTATGATTATGACAAGCTTCACATATTTCATCTTCAAATGTTCACTTTCCTTCCCTTTCTCAACTTTCTTTGTCATTATTTCTAGGTACAGGTCGTCAGCCAGTGTTCATGATAAGCATGTTGATATGAACAGGGACAGTGACTGTGCTTCCTCTTAGCCTGCTGTCAGATTCTATTTCATTTCGCAGTTTCTCTGTCTCCACCTCGTCAAATGCCACGTTTCACACTGGTCTTTTCTGTCCTCAATGAAATATTGCCCTTCACCATTGCTTAAACACTAGCCGTCTATGCCTGTCCCATTGTTGTATTTCTACTTCCCCTCCCTCCCAGAATGATAATAGAATTCATTTATCCTCACCTTCAATTGTAGCACCTTCCACACTCAATAGATCCCTTAACTCCATTTCTCTTTCCACTGACGCTCTGTGCCATGTTGAGGTTTGTGATTTGCCGACTACTGTCAGCAATTTTAGTTATATTTCAATAAACTAAAACAAAGAAATGCAGATACTGGAAATCTGAAACAAAAACAGAAATTGCCGGAGAATTTCAGCATAGTGGGGGTGGGCAGTATCTGTGGACAGAAAGCAGAATTAACATTTTGAATCCAGTGACCCTTCTTCAGAAATGGTTATATATCAGTGTTCCAGTATCCACAGTATTTTGCCTTGAAGAAGAAGCGTAAGTAACTGTAGTCCTGTAGCATGGAATTTTATATTCCTCAATTTAAGACCCAACACTTTTTCTCACAGCAGGAATAGAGAGATGATGCAATGGGAACAGGATCGTCACCTGATATAGCAGTATAATGGGGCAAAAAGGGAGTGCAGCTGCTAAATCCATATTCTAATTTTTTGTGGTGGGATGAGGAATGTAGTTTTGAAAATTAACCCCCTACACAGGAGACAAATCATCTGGATGCCGCTCTTAAAGTTCTCAACAGTAAAAGTCCGACTTATTATTGAACAAGGACTCCCTGTGAAGAGCCTCACCACAAATCATCAGTTCCTTCAATGTCATCGAGGAGACCTTGATACATTGATAATATAGTTTCACTGATTGAACATTCTTCACAAGTACTCCTCCTTCCAACTCACCCATATTTTCACAGAATACCGTGACAACATACTAAATGTATGACAGTTTTAAGGGGTTGGTTATACTCATTATGCTAATGACGAGGGAACAGAAGACAGATTGTTGCGGAGCACATGGAATCTCTCTGGCTGTTACAAAAACAAAGCATTCCTGTCAGGTTACTGTAAACTCTCTCAAAATGAAAGTTTAATACAGTGACTCATCAACAATTCTTGATGGGATGACAAATCTTCTATTTTTGGGGAAGTATTTTGTAGACATGAAAGTCGAGGATTGATATTTTGGATGCAGTTGTTGATCTGGGAATGAACTGAGTTTGGCGTCGCATTTGTTTTCAGAAGTAATTTGCTTTTTTTTAAATTCAAGTTTCCATGCTCATTTGCACATCAGTGAGCATTAAATCTGCCATGAGCAAGTACAATTAGGCAGTGTTTGGAACCTAATTTTATTTTTACAATATTTCTAGTAAAATACTGCTTCGCATGTTTGAAGGTATTAAGCTGGCGCTGTTTGACGATTACAACTGATTATGGGGTTTACACAAAAATAAGCATTTTAAATCAGAGCTCAGGACCCGTGAGTAACCCAATTTTACAGAGATGAAAATTATTTTAAGAGAAGTGAATAGAACATTGGTACTTGCTTTCTCAGTAAATTAAAATTATCTTTGGCCTAAGGTTACAGACACGATGAGGTCAGTAAACAGTACAAGTCTTACTATTTAGGACAGAGCATACAGGGCCAAAAAAAAATGGTGCAAGTAATAAATGTACTGTAATAATCACAAGAGATTGGCTGATTTACTCTGGAAAGTTTCTTTAAGCAATATATTTCAACATGGCAGGGTGGCATGTTGGCTCAGTGATTAGCTGGGTTCAATTCCACCCTCAAGCAACTACCTGTGTGGAGTTGCATGTTCGCTCTGTGTCTGTATGGGCTTCTTTCGGGTGTTCTGGCTTCTTCCCACAGTCCAATGGTGCACAGGTTAGGTGGACTGGCAATGCTAAGTTGTCTAGTGTCCAGAAATGTGCAGGGCAGGCTAGGTAGTTAACCATGGGAAATGTGGAATTGTAGGGATAGGGTTGGATGCTGTTCAGGATTTCCAATCCTTCTTCAGAGCGTTGCTGCAGACTTGATGGTCTGAATAGCCTCTTTCTGCAGTGTAGGGATTCTATTCTAACCGGCCAAAGGGTAGGTTATCCTATTCCTGGTTAATGTGCAATGAGACAGAATTAATAGTAATCTCATGGTAAAGACGGCTCCAGGTGACAGTGATCACAATAGGATACGCCTTCACATTCAGTTGAAAGCGAATCCCATAGGTTTACAACCAGTGTTTAAACTTATATAATGGTAATTGGGGGGTCAGTTAGCTTAGTTGGCTGTATGGCCACTTTGAGTGATGCCAACAGCATAGATTCAATTGTTGCTCTGGATAACGTTACCATGAAAGACTCTCCTTCTCAACCTCTCCCCTTGCCTAAGGCATGATAACCTACCACCAGTTGCCTCTGTAATGATGGCCTACGTTCTGATGAACTTATGGCAACTCTACCATTTTAAAGGAAACCAAGAGGGCGTGAAGACAGAGCTGACTACAGTGAAGTGAGAAACTAGGTTAACAGGTAAGACAGTAGAGTAATAGTGACAGACATTTGAGGAAGTACTTGATAACTTTCAGCGAAGATCAATCTCAGTGAGAAAGAAAGGCTTTTTGAGAAGTTTGTAAGATTTGTGGCTTAATTAGAAATGTAAGGTTAGCACTAAATTGAAAGAAACACTGTATATGTCTGCCAAGATTAGTCAAAGGTCAGAAGATTGGACAGAATTTAGAACTGTGGATGCTGTAAATCAGGAACAAAAACGGAAGTTGCTGGAAAAGCTCAGCAGGTCTGGCTGCATCTGTGAAGAAAAAAAATCAGAGTTAACATTTTGGGCCCAGTGACTCTTCCTCAGAACTGAGTAATAGTCGTCAGACCCAAAACATTAACTCTGATTTGTTCTTCGTAAATGCTGCCAGACCTGCTGAGCTTTCCAGCAACTTCTGTTTTTGTTCCTGATTTACAGGAACTTTTGGTCTTTATGGGTACACATAGAATAACCTCAATAGGTGCTGTGACCCCTGCTCTGTGACTCCATTGCCTAGAATCAGAGAACATTCCAGAAGGGCCCTGAAAGGGATGATAAGAATAGACACCTGGTGGCCATTCACTCAATGAAGACTCAGCCAACAAAGATTCTGTGTGAGATCCACCTTTGTACCAAGAAGACTGGGAGTGTCCTGTCAACGGAGCTCAGTGAATTAGATCCAGCAGCCAGCAGCCCATTCAAGTTCACCAGACCAAGTAGTATCCATGATAACAAGCATCGGGCTGGATGAACACAGCAGGTCAAGCAGCATCATAGGAGCAGGAAAACTTGACGTTTCGGGCCTAAACCCTTCATCAGAACCATGTTTTTCAGGCATACATCTACCACTAGTGAGCAGATGATTGCAGGAGCATGGCATCATTTGGGCATGATGCGTATGTTTTGAAATGAGCAACAGAGAACCGTGAGAGAACTTACTAGAGCTCACAGTGAGTAACCCTTGATGAAACTCCCCAAATTTGACACTTTGTAGATTTTTTGTAAAATGTGGCCAAATTTCTCCATTTCACTTAAGACTGCCTAGCCAAGGGAAACATTATCTCGATGGTTACCATGTCAAACCCATCAGATCACCTCTCATCCTTCGAAACACCGTAAAGAATATACCCAATTCACTCAGCCTTTTGTAATTGGACAATACTTTCTTCCCAGGAATAAATTAAGTAAAATTTTGCTGTACTGTCACCAAAGCAAACATATGCTCCCTGAGTTATTTATAGAATTTTTTAATACAATCTCTGCAGTGTGGAAACAGGTCCTTCGGCCCAACAAGTCCACACTGACGCTCAGAGCATCCCACCCAAACCCATCCCCCTATATCCCACGTAAACTACACATCCTTGAACACTATGGGCGATTTAGCATGGTCAATCCACCTAACCTGCACATCTTTGGACAGTGGGAGGAAACTGGAGCACCCAGAAGAAACCCATGCAGACACGGGGAGAATGTGCAAACTCCACACAGACTGTTGCCCAAGGGTGGAACTCAACCCGGGTCCCTGGTGCTGTGAGGCAGCAGTGCTAACCACTGAGCCCCGAGCCACCCCCATATGGGGACTAAAACTAAGTACAGTACTCCAAGTGTAAAAATTGTAAAAAAATCTGTAAAAAAAAGTTCCTTAATATTGTACTCCAAACGTTTTGCAATAATTGTTTACTGTAGCTGACTTTCAGTGTTCCTTCTACAACTACACTCAGCTATCAACGTTTACAAGTTTCACACCTTTATAAACACAATCTGCTTTGCTACTCCTAAAACCAAAGTTTTTTTCGAACTTTTTCACAATATACTCCACCTGACACATTGTTGTCCACTCACTTAACTTGTCTTTATTTCTCTGCAGCCTCTTTGTGTTCTCATTGCAGCTTATGTTTCAATCTAGCTTTGTATCATTAGCAAGCTTAGACAAATCACTCTCGGTCTCTTTGTCGAAGTGACTTATGGACATTTTAAATAACTGAAGCCCCATCACTGAGCTTTGCAAGAACCCACCACCTACAGCCTGTCAACCTGAAAATGCCCTGTTCATCCTTTATCTTGTGCATTACCTTTCGAATCCACCTTATTGAATACCTTTTCGAAATACAAGTATTCAAGTGTGCTGCTTCCTATCATCCAGTGCCATCCTCAAAAAAACCTAATAATGTTGTTGAACACTACATCCCTTTTGTAAACCATTGACTGCCTGACCATACAATGTTGTTTTAAGTGCATAATTAAGACTTTCTTAAGAATAGATTCCATCATTTACCTGATCGATGTCAAGCTAACTGGTCGAATTTCTCTCTCCCTCTTTTCTTGAAAATCATTGAGTGGATTGTTCTATACTCTAGAGAATTTTGGAAAATCATAATCAATACATCCACTAACTCTGCAGTTGTCCCTTTCAGAATTTCAGCATTGAGAGGAGTAGGTCTTGTCATTGATGGAACAGAGGAAGCACCAAATGTTGGAATGTGGAGTTTCTTGTGGAAAGAAAAATCGACTGCTTTGGTTAAAAGCAAAGTACTGCGGACACTGGAAGTCTGATATAAAAGCAGAAAATGGTGGAAATACATGCCTGCCAACATCTGTAGAGAGGTCAAGAAGAGGGTGACCTTGGTCTTGCTTAAGGTTCCCAGGTGAAAGTTATGGCTTGCTATTTCACGGGTAGCATTACACCCACAACAGTCAGAAATTAAATATGGTGTTAGGTGATAAAACCAGGAGTCATATAAATACACAAAGATGCCACACTGTCCAAACAAGATAATCTAAGAGAGAGAAAACACGCTGCTGAATAATAGCAAGAGACCAAAATGCACCATTTGCGTGATTACCACAGGAACTGAAGAGGAAGCTGTAGCAGGCTATGTACTCAGGGCCCTACAATAGGTAGGGAGCTGAATATGTGAGGTCAGCTTCATAACAGTGATCGTGGGGGAAAGGTCGTTCAGATGTTTTAAAGACAAATATTATTGACATTGGAGCTACTTGTCATATTTTCTAGAATTAGCATTTAAATAGATCTAGGTGCAATTCATCATTCATATGCAAACAGAGCAGCATTTTCCTGAAGAGAAGAGTGTTTTGAATAATAAGACAGCTGTCAAAATCTCCCAATTTTCCAGTCTGACAGTCTCAATACAAGAGACTGTATAATTAATCAGATTTCCAACTTGACTTGAGTTATTTTAAGTTTTCATTGAATAATTGGTTAAATAATAGAATAATTAAACTGATAAATTCAATCCAAAGATTTACCACTGTTCAACTAATTGTCAGAATTTTCAATTGGCCATTGACACTTTTTGAACATTACCTAAAGTGTCTTGTGAACCTTTCCCTGTTGAATCACTGTCAATATTATTGAACAATACAGAATTGCAGTCATTGTAATTTTCTGCTCTCTCCCAGTCGTGCAAAGGATAAGCTCAGTGTTGTGCATGTAAACAAAATGCAAGTGTAGAGGCTGAATTTTCCAAGTCCAATGATGAATGCATGAGAGCGAGGAGGGATGACAATGTGGTGAGGAAAGGCAGGGAAAGAAAGCTTATGCTTGCGATATTGATAGCGGTGGATAACATGGTGGCACTGCATCCTCCATGGCCGCCAATCGACTCAAGCGGTCAATTATGGGACAACTTTGCATCTCTGCAGACATTTTTCCAATATCAGGAGATATGGTGAGACCACCATGTGAACTGTGATGGCATTATGTGGAGAGTATAGGGACGTATCTTCTTTATGGCTATTTCATGGTCGCAGAAGGTTTCCAAGTGGCAATGGCCTGCTGATGACAAAGAAATTGTCAGTGCACCACCCCACTTCATGATGTCCTGCCTTACGAGGATGGTCATCCTAGTGTTAGGTTCGTTTTCGGAGACCCTCACGGGCTTGATGCAATAACAAGACACTGACCTGTTTAGAAAAATAAATCCTTTATTACAAAGCAAGTACCGGCTGTGGAGGATCACTGTACTCAACCCGGCACACAGTGCAGAGTCTCGTAAGTGATTCTCCCCGAGCAGCGGACAGTCCACTCTTTTTATACCTTATCGAGCGCATAATACACAAAGCAATTTTACATCTCACAATGGCATGTTACATGAAACAATCACTACATCGGACAATGACATGATAACACAGACAATTACTACATCGAAAACGTAAAGAGAGCAGGATACAGTATCGATCGTTCTTAAAGTGACTGCTAACGGCAGGAGGCGGTTTCAAGTTGCCGAAGTGACAGAATGTAACTTCAAGCTGCCGAAGTGTCTGGCTTGAACAAAGGTCAGTGTCCTGGCCCCTTTTAGCAGAAACAGAAGTTACATTCTTTACGGATTTCAGAAGTCTCACACCTTTGCAAACGTTGCCACCTAATCTTATTTGAGACAGCTTCCACATACCCCTGTGCAGGAAAATAAAGATTTACAAACCTTATACCTAATTCTATTCAGGCAGGAAGCTTAAGCCAGTGTCTTTTCTACATATGTATAGGAAGATAAGGATTTACAAAGTTTTACACCTAATTCTAGTCGGGCAGGAAGTTTTAAGGCAGTGCCTGCATACCTCTGTGTAAACAGATAAAGAGCATTAATTTATAGAGAATAAAGAAATCAATGGGATGTTATCCCAATAACATCTCACTAGCAATGGCACTTCCTACTAAGTGAAAAAAATTAGTCCCGCATAATAATTCTTGCTGGAATAATATTGTCAACGTTCAAATCAGTGACCAAATCGCCAGGACTTCCTAATCGATTTACGTGACTCTACATACCAACAGCATCTTTGATCTGAAACACATAGTTATCTTTCACAACTTTCTATGTTTGCACATTAACTTGCCTGGGAAACTTAAGTCCAGTAATTAAGAGTGTGAGCAACTTTCAGAAATGTGATATTCATAATGTCAATTAACTGGTCTGGCCCAGAGCAGCATCCAGCAAATTACACATGACTGCAGTCTACTCCAGAATGCTTCGCGTCTGACTGAGAGTAAAGCCTTTCAACCAAGCTAACCTCCAAGCAGGGAAACTGCTAAATCCAACCTATACATGGTGCGGAGGCAGACTCCACATAATGTGAGGAAAGACTTCTCTCTCCTCCTACTCATGTCTACCTCTCTGAATTGACTCATTTGACTTGTTGGATGCAAATGCATGTATTAATTTTCCAATCCCACTCATAAGTTAAGTGGCAGAATATTAGTGCTTTTCATCAAGCATAAATCATGCTTAATAAACTCTTGAATTGAAATGACAGCAAAGCTCTCATTATAAAGTTACATTGTATTAATTTTTCCACTATTACAACTAATTTAAAGAAAAGCACACCAGTCATAAATATAATGGTAATTATTTCTCAAACGGATAGATTTGATCTTGTCGATTATATCATCATAATGTTTTATAATCATCCAGGTCTTTAAACCATGATGTGAATTGTTATCTCAAGTCTTTGATATGAATAATGTATAAGCATCAATTCATTAAATATTACATATTGCTTTACACTCAGCATTTATAATTATGTTGTAGAAATGACAACAACTTGCATACATTAGTGTGCCAGTGAGCTTTTGTTAAATATCATGACAATTAACTAGAACTTTGATAATAGGTTTCTCTATCCAACCTTGAAACCTAGCCCATCCATCCAATTGGTAACTTCCCAAGTCAACAGTCAACCAATTCAATTCAATTTTGCCAACCATAGTAACAGAAATATATGCATGGGCAAAAATCTCTTTGGATGAATCTTATGGGATACAAACAAGTTACCTTTAGAATAATGGCAAGGAAATTGAATTCTCAGGACTTTCCAAGTGCAACTAAAGCAGCATTTAAGCTCCCCAAATGAATTTATTTTTGAATCTTAAACTTGGATCATTAGGTTGAAGTGAATACAAAATGTTTGCATTTACATAACTCCTTTCATGATCTCAGCCCCAAAGATCTTTACAGTGAATGAAGTAGTTTTCAGCGATATATAGTTTTGTAATAGAGGAAACTGAGAATAAGCCTACTTTAATTTATTCTGCTATGCAGCCAGTCAGACCACGTGGTGAGATCTGTGATGTTCCTTACAAAGAGGTTCCAGAGCTAACATTTATCTGTATGGCTGAGGTGATCCTTAGTTCAGAGAAACCTACTTAGCCTCCTTCCACAAAAAGATACTTTCAAAGCTGAACAGCCAAACCCAAAATTTAGAATATTAATGATCATCAAATTGTTAATGCGGAAATCAGGGAAACACATGAGGATGTTAGCACTTCCCTGTTCACCATCTCTATGCATTGCTTGAATTTGAACATAATTGAAAATAGTCCATAAATTAACTAATGTTACTTTTATCAATATTTAAAGTTATGACAGAAGTTGGTCAGATGATAACCAGATATTTGTATTTCAAACTTTTTTTTCTATTTGGTGAAATTGATGTTTATTATCGTTATTTACAGTGTCTGCTCCTCCACTGGAACAGATTGACAGGCCTATGTCTTATATAGTACACCCTTCAGTTCACTGGCTGTTTACCTTGCTGTGTTTAACTGATGGTTTCTGGAATGTTCCTTGAGGGTGCTGCTGCAATGGAACTGTTCATACAAAGGATGGACCGAAATACACCAGAAGGAACAGAGATATTATTTTCTTAATTTGAGTATTACAGTTGTCATCATGTCAATGACGTGGAGGTGCTGGTGTTGAACTGTGGAGGACAAGTTCAGAAGTCGCACAACACCAGGTTATAGTCCAACAGGCTTGTTTGAAATCACAAGCTTTTGGAGCTCTGCTCCTTCGTCAGGCGAAGTGAAGAGGAGCACACAGGCACAGAATTTATAGGCAGAGAGATCAAAAGGTCATACAAATGGTGTGAGTGGAATGTTGACAGGCTGGATAACAAGTCTCTGCAGGTGGGCAAAAATGTCAGGTGGTGTCAGTAAAGTTCCAATAGCTGAATAGCAAGTGAAGGGACGACCTATGTTCTGACTAATTGAGGGCAGAGAGATAATTGCAAAAAGTTAAAAATAAGGTGGTGCTGGAGACAAACAAACTGGCAAGAGTAAAATGATAGGTATAAATGTTGCATGCCGAGGGCCTAATCAAAGTAACAAGTAACATCACAATACCGTGCATGCTCCTCTTCAGTGATATAATATGAAAGCTTTTGAGCAAGGCACATGTTAGAGCTCACTTTTGGGTACAGTTATGGTCACCATATTATAGGAAAAATGTAAATGCATTGGCAATCATATAGAAGTGATTTACAAGAATGGTTTGAAGAATGAGAAACTTCAGTTATGAGATTAGATTGACCAAGTTAGGGCTGTTCTCCCTGGGAAAAAAGAGGCTGAGAGAAGATTTAACAAGGGTTTTCAAAATCATGAGTGGGCTGGATAGAGTAGATAGCAAGAAGCTGCTCAAGTTTGTAAAAGAAAAAAGAGTGAGGTTAAAAGTGGTGTGCAAATAAAGCAATAGTGATGTGTGAAAAAACACTTTTTCACACAGCGAGAAGTTAGGGCATAGAATGCACTGAAAATTTGGTGGAGGCAGGTTCAATTGATCGTTTCAAGAGGGTACTGGGTGATTACTTGTATCAAAGAGATATGGGGAAAAGGCAGGAAATTCGCATTAGATAATGATGCTCACTTTAAGATCTGGTGCAGGCACGATGGGCCAAATAACTTCCTCCTGCACTTTAACAATTCTATACTTAAGGTCTCAATTACCTTGTCAGCTTGCATATTTTCAAAGCAACTTCTAATGCAGTAGAAGTTGCTATCTGACAATATAAAAGTCACCATGGTTACTGCATTTAATTGTGGTGATTTTCCTCTACTAATCCAACCCCTCCAAAACCACATTGTTTCTTTAGATATTATTACTCCACGGTTGCAGGAGCCATGTTCAAAGATTTCTCGTGCACAGGAAGTGTACTTTAGTATCCAGCCTGTAGTTTAGTACATGCCAAAATCAGTATCAATCTAATGTCTCCATGGGACTTCATATTTAGTGGATTATGTTGTGATTTGAATCTTGCACCTTCCCTGCGGCAAGTTTGGTGATACAGGGCATTTAATCAGGTGGATGGGGAATCTAACGCCTTTTCCTGCTCCCATCTCCAAAGTCATCATGGTTACTGAATTTAATACTGGCAATTTTCCTCTACCAATCCAGCCCCTCCCATCCCCAAACCCCCTGTCAATTTAAGCTTCGAAGTGGCCAATTAATGCTCACTGTCTATTCCACTGCCACTGTCACTAATCCAGTGAGGGGATGGGGATACACCATGCAGAGAGCACGGCAGGTAAATGTGTGCAGGGAGGGACCTCTCTTTCAATGGATCTCAATGCTCATTGAGTGCCATCTGCCTGACCTTGTTAGTAATTTCTCTCTCCACTTCTCCTTGCCAACTCCACCCTTCAATCCCTTCCTGACATCAAGTCCCTCACGACCTATCAATCACTGGATGATCTTAAGTTTGTGGATGGTGCTGTACAGTGACCAGCCAATGGCATCTGTATTGCCTGGCAGCTCTTACTGAGCAGGATTTACACCCACATGGTCCTTGATCCTGGGTGGCCTTTCAAGTGCCTGATTGGGCACATGATGCAACAAATCTTACTGAAAAGAGGTGGTCTACAGCTCTGCCTGATTCTCCACATCATGGCTGAGACATCCACTTCATCTCACTTTGTGATTTTAATAACCCTGAACTGTCAAAATCAACTTCCAACAAAGTATGTCTTAAATAAGAACTCTGAATCATCCAAAACACATGTCAATGCAAATTATTTCAGATTTAGCAACAGGGTACAAGCATCTGTTGGTTTCCATTTTACAAAATTGTAGAAAGTCAATACTTCTGCAGTACTTTTTATCGATAGGGAATGGTTAATTCTGTGGGCTTATTCGTTGGGTGGCATGGTGGCTCAGTGGTTAGCACTGCTGCCTCACACTGCCAGGGACCCAGGTTTGATTCCAGTCTCAGGTGACTGTCTGTGTGGAGTTTGCACATTCTCCCTGTGTCTGCGTGGGTTTCTGCTGGGTGCTCTGTTTTCCTCCCACAGTTCAAAGATGCGCAGGCTAGGTGGATTGGCCATGCTAAAATGCCCAGAGTGTTCAGGGATGTGTAGATTAGGTAGGTTACGAGGAATGAGTCAGGGTGGATTGCTCTGAGAGGTGGTGTGGACTTGTAGGGCTGAAGTGCCTGTTTCCACACTGTAGGGACCCTGTGAAAAACAATTTAGCACAATATAGTAGACCATTAGATGACTGTCCTTGCAGAACAACAGCATACTTTGGAAATGCATAATATGCATTAAATGATGAATTAATCATTGTAAACTGCAAAAAATTTGAAAACATAATTGTTTTCATTTTTTCCTCAAACAAGCTGTCGCACTAGTGGTAGCCCCTCTACCCTCAGACTCAAAAGTTTGTAGAATCTTGAGTCATACCAGAGGCTTGAGCACAACATCTAGGCAGACATTCCAGTGTCACACTGATGGGATGCTGTACAGTTGGAGGGGACATCTTTTGGATGAGATGTGAACAGAAAATATCCTGTGGCAATGTTTCAAAATAGAGAAGAAGAGGCTTCCCTGTTATCCTGGCCAATATTTATCTATCCAGAAAATTAAACTGATCATCTTCTCGTCATGTCATTGCAGTTTGTGGTCGCCTGCTGTGTGCAGATTGCCTGTCATCTCTTTGCAGCACTGTCAACATGGCCAAAGCACTTTATAGGTTGTAACTTGCTTACAATGGCTTGAGGTTGTGAAAATGGAAGTCTTTCATTTCTTTCTTAAAGACAAATCGTCAAATACTATCTCGATCATTCTTTTCAAACTTATAAAATGAGGTGAACTGTGAATCTTGACACCACGATTGCTAAATAGACTTTAAAAAAAGCTGACTGCTGACGTCTTAGTTTTGTGAAGCCATGTTGTAAATGGACAAATGGATTAGGGCTAAAACAGCACGAGTAGAAAAACTCTAAATTACTTTCTGTTAATATTTGGGAAATGCTCCATACAGAGGAGGTGCTTGGCACACACATATATACATCAGAGGGTTAATGCTTGAAAGTAATTTTGAAGAAGCAAATAACACTATTTTCAGGCTGTCACCATCTGAAATAGAGGAAGGTCCCTGGGGAGCAAGTGAAAAATTGAAACGCATGCAGCTCAGTTAAAAACCACATCAGGCAGCGAAAGCCCTCCTTCCTCCATGTAAGATTACTGCATTATTTAAATAACCAAATGTTGTAGGGATTGTACATGAATGAATGCGTAGCCTAAAGATAAAGAATAATCAAAATCATTGCACGTCCAAATTCAAAACTTAAGGTTTAAAATATTTGATGCCATCGGCATTCCTTCCTGTCTGCAAAATACTATTGTTTGATTTCCAGGCAAATATCCACCATCTCACAAAAAGCAAAAGCATCTTCTACAGATTATAACAAAAACAGAAGTTGATGGAAAAGATCAGCAGGTCTGGCAGCATCTGTGAAGAAAAAAATCGAAGTTAACATTTCGGTCCGCTGACCCTAGCTCAGAACTTTTTTTATCTACAAATTATAACTTATATTTACCTTGAATTGCAGTATCTTACTTTATACATTTAAATATATCCAATTTATAATAGTCTATTAAGAGTCTTTTTTACATTTACGCCTGTACTTACTGTTGGGCTGCTTCTGTTCATTGCTGAAAAAATATCATTTTATCTATCATTCTACCCTGTTCTGAGGAGGGGTCACCAGACCGGAAACGTTAACTCTGTTTTCTCCTCCAGAGATGCTGCCAGACCTGCTGAGCTTTTCCAGCAACTTTGTTTCTGTTCCTGATTTACAGCATCCACAGTTCTTTTGGTTTTCATTTTATCTAAGGTGTGGTTTCCCGTTGAATTGGTATTCTTGCAAATATTCTTGATGCAAGAACGCAAGACAACAATCTTCAACAAAATATCTCTTTTTTTTCAGTAATACTCAAGTTCTATATGATCAAAAGAGGCTGAGTGATGTTCATGAACTGTCGTGAGTGAATGCCTAGCTGGGTGCTTTTTAAATGTGGCACCAGAATCTTCAAAGTGCAGAAGGTTCCGCCAAGGGTGAAAGCTTCATGTTGGTCCCCATCCCATAAGATTCACCACTCATCTTAAGCAATACCTGCATGCATAAGTAATGTGCTGAGAAAACCAGACCTGCCCCAAATGGAAGTTACAGTCACTTCTGGTCTGTGTCCAGACCCGGACTGCGTGATAGAAGATCTCACCCATTGCTATTCACCAAGCTGAATTCCTTCAGTCCATGTGCCATTACCTTTATTTCTGTGCTTCCCCCTCACTTCTGTCTGATCATCCTTATTCTGTTTGTTCTGCAGTAACCCATCCTTCTGATTAACCGCTTGCCTTTTGCTAGTTCTACCTCAGGAACAGCCTGAAATGTAACATATCCTTGGGGGTCTAGAATAGAATGTGCACCACCTATTGAGAAGACTTGAAAAACAGGCAATGCTCAGAGTAGCACAGCTACGTGCACCTGTAAGCTGTTGAGTGAAGGAAATAAGCACAAAGCACCTCAAAAATTCAAACACCTTAAACAAGTCTTTAACATTCTTCAGTGAACACATAAATAGGAAATATGATGTTGCTCATTGCAAAGATTGATGTGCAAGTAAATGTGAAGGAGGGATAAATGAGGGAGAGAAACCCATGACTAGTCAAGGATATATCAGCCACCCTGAATAATGTTGTACATCACAATATCATCTAGTAAAACCTTACAGGATTTACCATCTGTCCATCAACTATCCTTTTGGATTTAGCTTCGCTTCACCATAATACCTGTGGTGAGTATTGGAGCTTTATTTTTATCGCATTCATGGTTTATGAAAGATCTCAGTTTATGTGCAGCAAAATCCTATTTCAACATTTCAGCCCTCAGTGATTTTCAAGTGTATGCATCATCATTTCTTCGTTTAACAGCAGCACAAGTGATGTTGTTTAATTGCGATAGTGAAGATTTTAAACTCACAATTAGAAAAAATGTGCATGACTTTACTCAATTTTTTTACAATAAAGCAGCCAAATCTGGCAATAGGGTGCCTTCTGTTACTACCAGGTGAAGAGGAATGGAATGGCTTTCCCCATTTTTCTTCCTCATCTGATTTCAACAAGCATGTTTAAAATTAGTAAGATGGACTTGCCAATCCCGTGTACATACTTTCTGATTAAGGGTCTAGGCCCGAAACGTCAAGCTTTCCTGCTCCTATGATGCTGCTTGGCCTGCTGTGTTCATCCAGCTCCACACCTTGTTATCTCGGATTCTCCAGCATCTGCAGTTCCTATTATCTCTGTGTATATACTTATCTGTTTATGAGCTGAGTGTACAGGATTAGCCAAAGAGGATTACTTAATATTAAAACAAATTAAGAGATTTTCTGAAGAAGGCTCTAGGCCCAAAACATCAGCTTTCCTGCTCCTCTGATGCTGCTTGACTTGCTGTGTTCATCCAGCTCTACACCTTGTTATCTTGCACCCACTAAATTGATCTGTATGGAACAAACCTCCCTTTAAGTGAGATATCGCAATAATAAAGCTGTTGAAAGATATACATTCAAAGCAAGTACAGAAGATCTAATTTCAGGTACAGTGAATAATCAGCATCCTATTTAAAACAAAACTTTTACGTCATGATGCTAAAACAAACAATCATACTGATCACTACTTTCCACAATTTATTCTTTGCTCTCTTCATTAGGGCTCATTTACATATTAGTCCAATCCTTTATCAGCCTGAAAACACAACTTTAATGAAAAGGTTCACAATGGATGTGTCTGTAAAATAATTCATAAAGAGTGTTACCAGCTCCCAAAAGCAAACAGTGATATTTGTTTCAATAGGCAAGTAGTTGGCTTGCAAATGAGCAACTTGCTGAAGTACCTGCAAATTTCCTCCCAAGTCACTTACCAGCCTGATTTGGGAATATATTCTTCAGGGTCACAGAATCACAACCCTGGAACTCCCTCCCTAACAGCAGTGTGGGCGTACCTACACCAAATGGAGTGCAGTAGTCTAAAGAGGTAGCTCCACCTTCTCAAAGGCAATTAAGTCGGGGTAGTAAATGCTGGCCCAGGCATTGATGCCTACATTCCATGAATGAGTAAATGAAAACCAGTTTCCTGCACGAGAACAATGAAAGTGTAGGGGAAATAATGCATGAGGAAGGGTGCCAGGTCCAGATGCATAAAATAATTCATAAAGAGGTTTATTACCTTGTTTTAGGGCATTCACTGTCTGTAAGACTCACAAGATTTAAGTACAAATGTGAAAAATATTTTTGGGAGTAATAACTGTGAAACAGCATCTTATATATCCATCTGTTTATTTAAGGTAGGAGACAGAATCATTTCACAAAGATGAGGACTGCAGTAAGATATTTAGGTGTTCAAGGCTTTCAGGCATTCAGTTAAGTCAATGTTGATCAGCAATTCATTTCCATTCATCTGCCATGGCTAAATATCCTTTATTATTCTCACTTATCAAAAATGTATCAATCTCAGAGTAGAATTATTTCAATGTTAGGTCATAGATTTGAAATTACTTACCCATTAATGTCAAATTTTAGTTCCTTAATAAGGTTTCTAAATGTTTCTTTCTCAAAAGCCTGCTCTATGGACGAAGAGGTGCCGGATGGAAAAACGTGATTTTGCAAAAAAAAAGACTTTGTATCACAGTATCATTCTCTTCTGAGATGAATTTGCCTTTAGCCTTGAGACTGAAAGAAACCTAATGAGGCACAATCTCTGCAAAGCAATTTCCGGCCACTGGATTTTGATTCCTGTGGGACTTTAACCATTTGGTACGATGTCAATTGTCAATGTCACGCTTCTAGCTTTGAACTTCAAATTTATCACAGGATTATGAGGATCTTTGAACAACTAAACTGGGAGAAAACCAAAATTGTTAGTTTTTCATATACAATGTATCAAAATGCTGTTAAAGGAATGTTAATAATATGATTACAACCAACAAAAGCAAAGATAAGGGCTTCAATGTTGCCTTTTTAAAATACTATTACTATCCCTTAGCTGGAGTATTTTTATCTTTCAATTCTTGAAACATAGCATTTCAAATTTTTAAAATT
The DNA here is from genome assembly GCA_024137785.1 of Ginglymostoma cirratum. Classification (NCBI taxonomy): domain Eukaryota; kingdom Metazoa; phylum Chordata; class Chondrichthyes; order Orectolobiformes; family Ginglymostomatidae; genus Ginglymostoma; species Ginglymostoma cirratum. Next base: position 44,964,642 of record JAHRHZ010000021.1, read on the forward strand.
TTTTTTTCATTCCTGGGGCACGACGCTGATATCGAAACCAGCTCAAGCTGGTGAAGCTCAAACGGTCTTTGAGAAGGTAAAGGTGAGCTGCCTTCTTAAATGCAGAGAGGTACACGAGGCAATTTCAGAGGGCAAAAAAGGGACAGCAGATTTTCTGTCCTACAGGATATTAGTGAACCAGAGATAACAAGGTGTAGAGCTGGATGAACACAGCAGGCCAAGCAGCATCAGAAGAGCAGGAAAGCTGACGTTTCAGGCCGAGACCCTTCTTCAGAAAGAACACAGAATGAACACAGCATTCTTTTTTCTGAAGAAGGGTCTAGGCCCGAAATGTCAGCTTTCCTGCTCTTCTGATGCTGCTTGGCCTGCTGTGTTCATCCAGCTTTACACCTTGTCATCTCAGATCTCCAGCATCTGAAGTTCCTACTATCTCTGAAACATATTAGTGAACCAGATGGGTTTGATAATTGAGGTTTTCACTGACACACACGCACACTCACACACATGCACACTTTATTACCTATTTGTCTAGAGGGCAGTTGCTGTAGGGCATGGAGTCACATAGGGATGGCAGTTTCCTTCCCTAAATGACGTTAGTAAAGCAGATGGGTTTTCCTGTCCTCTTGTTCCATTCAGAACATATTGCTGTAGGAAATTATTCCAGACACCTCCACTAACTTGCTACCTTTCTGTCAGGTACTTGTCTACCTCCATCTTTGTTAAAGTTAAAATTTCCCATTAATACTATGCTAGTTTTGCTACACAGTGGCCTAATTTCTGCAGTTATACAATCTAGCATTTCCCAGCACCACCAAGGGGTCTGTACGCAACTAACCTATTACAATTTCATCTATACAGTCTTTTGTATGCTTTCCCACTTATATCCTCATTAACCATTGGAGTATTATTGTTTCTAATCAGTAAGGCTGCTCCACCACATCTGCCGTTTATCCTGTCCATCCTATAAACGTTACAACCTATCTTATTTAATTTCCAATCCTGGCCAACCTGCAGCCATATCTCAGCAATGACTACTGTATCATAATCTCAGTTTGAATTTATGCCCACAGCTCATTTAATTTATTTCTGGGCATTTGTATATAGTACTCTTATTTGGGCTATGTACTGTAACCAGTCCCTCAGCTCTGATGCTTTATTCACCTATTTATTATTTCTCTCTCCCAGCTGAATCGATATACTTCTTATTGTTTTGCCATGACCTGAAGGAGGAGACCTGACAGTTTCTCTACTCTCTGTCCTGTTGCATGATATTGAAATTGTATTGTCCTTCACTTGAAGTGGTTTCTCTGCATAAGCGGCCTTAAGCTGTGGAAATCAATTCTTAATAAGTATTTCCATAACTATTTTCAAAAAGGAGGAACATTTCATAGAAGTCCAATTTCTTACTGCCTGAAGGCTGCTCCTAGGCTTATTGTCTTTGTTCTGAACCATGTTTTTGTCAGTGGGAGTTTGCTAGTGCCTTCTGCTCTCAGAGTCAATGTCAGGAGACAGGTCCCAAATATACCTCAACCAGAATGGAAATTGAGCCCACACAATTGGCATTAATCTGAAGTATCTAACCACCTAGTGAATTGAGCTACACAGTCCCCACATACTTAGGTGTACAAGACAATTTCAAAATTTGAAATGGCACAATTCTAATCAGGGAGCAGAAATATACTAGTCTGGGAGTGTTAGTGCTCAAAGTGTTGATGACACAAGGCAGATTGAGAAATGTTAAAAAGCAGGCAGGAGCCTGGATTTTATAATTGGGCATTGACTTTAAAAGCAAGAAAGTTATGATGAACCTTTATGAAACAATAGTTCAGTCTCAAACACAGTCTCAACTTGAATATTGCCCAATTCTGAGAGGGTACAGAAAAAACATTAAGAGAATGATTTGAGGGGTGAGGACATTCTTTTAGGTTGATGAAGCAGCCACTGTCCTTGTTCCAGATGTGAATATTGAAAAAGGATGTGATAAAGGTATTTCAATGTACGGAGTAGTTGGTGACATCATTTTCATTGGCAGAAGGGTTGAGAACCAGAAGACTCCAATATAAAGCGAATGACAAAAAGAAACGAAGAGGACGTAAGTTAAGATTTTCATGTGCAGTGAGTGATTAGTGTCTGAAATGCACTACTGGAGAGTGCTGAATAATTAAGAGTACAAAAAAGGAGTTATGACCAAAGATGTCGCATTAGCTAAATTGTTTTTAAAGAGAGCTAGCACAAAGAGTCATATGGCCCTCTTCTCTGTCGTAATTCTTCTATGACTGAAGCTCACAACAACAACAATAATTTGCATTGATATAGTGTCACTCATGCAATACAACCAGGCCAAAAAGGTCATATATTGTCATAAGAATATAAGAACTAGGAGCACGAGTAGGACATCTGGCCCCTCGAGCCTGCCCTGCCATTTAATAAGTTCATGGCTGATCTTTTTGAGACTCAGCTCCACTTACCCACCGGCTCACCATAACCCTTAATTCCTTTACTGTTCAAAAATTTATCTAGCCTTGTCTTAAAAACATTCAGCGAGGTAGCTTCTACCGCTTCACTGGGCAGGGAATTCCACAGATTCACAACCCTTTGGGTGAAGAAGTTCCTCCTGACCTCAGTCCTACATCTGCTTCCCTTTATTTTGAGGCGATGTCCTCTAGTCCGAGTTTGACCTGCTAGCGGAAACAACCTCCCTGCCTCCACCCTATCTATTCCCTTCATAATCTTATATGTTTATATAAGATCTCCCCTCATTCTTCTGAATTCCAATGAGTATAATCCCAGCCTACTCAGTCTCTCCTCATAATCCAACTGTCTCAACTCTGGAATCAACCGAGCGAATCTCCTCTGCACCCCCTCCAGTGCTAGTATATCTCTTCTCAAGTAAGGAGACCAAAACTGCACACAGTACTCCAGGTGTGGCCTCACTAGGACCCTATACAGCTGCAGCATAGCCTCCCTGTTTTTAAACTCCATCCGTCGAGCAATGACAGACAAAGTTCCATTTGCCTTTTTAATTACCTGCTGCACCTGAAATCCTACTTTTAGTGATTCATGCGCAAGGACACCCAAGTCCCTCTACACAGCAGAGTGCTGCAATTTTCTACCATTTAAAACATAGTCCATTTTGCTGTTATTCTTGCCAAAATGGATGACCTCACACTTATCAACATTGTACTCCATCTGCCAGACCTTTGCCCACTCACTTAGACTGTCTATATCCCTCTGCAAACTTTCTGTGTCTTCTGCACACTTTGCTCTGCCACTCACTTTAGTGTCATCTGCAAGTTTTGACATACCACACTTAGTCCCCAACTCCAAATCATCTATGTAAATTGTAAACAATTGTGGTCCCAACACTGATCCCTGAGGCACACTACTAGCCACTGACCGCCAACCAAAAAAACACCCATTTACCCTTACTCTTTGTTTTCTACTGGTCAACCAATCCTTTATCCATGCCAACACATTACCTGTAATACAGTGCAACTTTATCTTTTTAGCAGCCTTTGGTGTGGCACCTTGTCAAATGCCTTCTGGAAATCCAGATACACCACATCCACAGGTTCCCCATTGTCCACCATGCAAGTAATGTCCTCAAAGAATTCCACCAAATCAGTTAACCATGACCTACCCTTCATGAGCCCAGGCTGGGTGTTCCCAATGGGACAACTTATATCCAGATGTCTTGCTATTTCTTCCTTAATGATAGATTCAAGCATTTTCCCCACTACTGAAGTTAAGCTAACTGGCCTATAGTTACCTACTTTTTGTCTACTTCCTTTTTTAAACAGTGGTGTCACATTGGTTGTTTTCCAATCTGCGAGAACCACCCCAGAGTCCAGTGAATTTTGGTAAATAATTACTAGTGCATTTGCTATTTCCCCCATCACCTCTTTTAGTACGCTGAGATGCATTTCATCAGGGCCAGGAGACTTGTCTACCTTTAGCCCCATTAGCTTGCCCAGCACTGCCTCCTTAGTGATAATGATAGTTTCTAGGTCCTCACCTGCTATAACCTTCTTGCCATTAGTTTTCGGCATGTTATTTGTGTCTTCCACTGTGAAGACCAACACAAAATAACTATTTAATGTCTCCGCTATTTCCTCGTTCCCAGTTACTAAATTGGCTTTCTCATCCTCTAAAGGACCAATGTTTACCGTCACCACTCTTTTACGATTTACACATTTATCGAAAATTTTGCAGCCTGTTTTTGTGTTCTGAGCTAGTTTACTCTCATAATCTATCTTACTTTTCTTTATAACTTTTTTTGTGGCTTTCTGTTGGCCTTTAAAGATTTCCCAGTCTACTAGTTTCCCACTAATCTTTGCTTTTTTTTGTGTGTTTTTTTTCAATCTGATACTTTCCTTTATTCCTTAGACATCCATGGCTCGCTCTCTCTTTTCCTACAGTTCTTCCTTATCACTGGAATATACTTCTGCTGAGCACTGTGCAAAATCGTTTTGAAAGTCCTCCACTGTTCCTCAATTGACCCACCATAAAGTTTTTGCTCCCATTCTACCTTAGCTAACTCCTCCCTCTTTCCTTCACAGTCTCCTTTGTTTAAGCACAGGACATAGTTACTAGATTTAACCTTCTCACGCTCCATCTGTATTTTAAATTCGACCATACTGTGATCCTTCCGAGAGGATCCCTAACTGTGAGATCATTAATTATTCCTGTCTCATTACGCAGGACTAGATCTAGGATAGCTTGCTCCCTCATAGGTTCCATTACATATTGTTCAAGGAAATTATCGTGAATGCATTCTATGAACCCCTCCTCAAGGCTGCCATGACTGACCTGGTTTGACCAATTGATATATAGATTAAAATCCCCCATGATAATTGCTGTACCATTTTTACATGCATTAGCTATTTCTATGTTTATTGCCTGCCCCATCACTATGTCATTATTTAGTGGCCCATAGACCACACCTATCAGTGACTTCTTCTCCCTGCTATTCCTAACTTCCACCCAAATGGATTCAACGTTTTGTTCAGTAGAACCTATATCATCTCTCACTACCGCCCTGATATCATCCTTAAAAATCAGAGCAACACCACCTCCCTTACCTTCCCGTCTGTCCTTCCGAACAGTTTGATACCTTTGGATATTTAACTCCCAGTCATGACCATCCTGTAACCATGTCTCTGTAATGGCCACTAAATCATACCCATTTGCCATGATTTGCACCGTCAACTCATCCACCTTGTTTCGAATGCTCCGAGCATTCAGATAAAGTGCCCTTATGCCAGTTTTTGCACCTTCTTTTTGTGTCCTATCACCTCCATTACTAACAGCTTTTGAGTTCCCTTTCCCTTTGACTTTTTTCCTAATTTTCAATGGAGTTGAAGCTTCCTTGTCACCCGTTAACCTGCTGCTTTGCCTTACATTAATTGTTATTCACCCTCTACGTTCACTTCTCCCTTTCCCCTTACTTACTAGTTTAAAGTCCTATTAACCACCCTATTTACCCTTTTCACCAGAACACTGGACCCGACCCTGTTCAGGTGGAGTCAATCCCAGCGGTATAGATACCTCCTGTCCCAGAACTGATGCCAGTGCCCCATGAAAAGGAAACCCTCTTGCCCACACCACTCTTTTAGCCACGTGTTTACTTCCCTGATCCTCGCCTCCCTATGCCAATTTGCACGTGGCTCGGGCAGCAATCCAGAGATTATGACCCTTGAAGAGCTGGTTTTTTTAACTTTGTTCCTAGCTTTTCATAATCCGGAATCAGGAGTTTTTTCCTAGCCCTGCCTATGTTGTTGGTACCTATGTGGACCACAACAACTGGATTCTCCCCCTCCCTCTCTCGTATCCTCTCAAGCCGGTCAGAGATGTCTCGCACCCTGGCACCGGGCAGGCAACACACCATGCGGGATTCTCTATCCTGCTCGCAAAGGGTACTGTCTATCCCCCTGATGATGGAATCCCCTACAACTACAATCTGTCTTTTTGCTCCCCCTCTTGAATGGCCTCCTGAACCATGATGCCATAGTCAGTTGACTCATCTTTCCTGCAGCCCTGTTCCTCATCCTTGCAGGGAGCAAGTGCCTCATACCTGTAGGACAGTGTCAAGGGCTGCGGCTCCTGTGTTCCTGTCTGCAGGGTCCCTCTACCTGCCTCACTCGCAGTCGCACACTGCTGTCCCTGCCAGCCGATCGAAGTAACATTAGTTAATCTACCAGGTGTGATTGCCTCTTGGAACACAGCATCCAGGTATTTCTCCCCCTCCCGGATGTGCCGCAGTGTTTGGAGTTCGGATTCCAGCTCATCAATTTTGAGCTGGAGCTCCTCAAGCAGCCAACACTTGCTGCAGATGTGGTCACTGCCGTTCTCAATGGGATCAGCTAGCTGTCACATCAGACAGCATTACCTGGCCTGCCATCTCTGCTTATTTAAAATTAATTAGTTTTTTTTAGTTTTGCAGTGTTCTCTGCACCAGTAAGTTTACTCCATTATAAACTCAAACAGACTCCGGCTTTGCCTTCTGACCCACTCCCAGAGGATTTGGCGTCTAGGTGACCACCCTGAAAGATAACAAAGAGATGAGGAAAAAAAATGCAAATAGCTTACCTGCTCACCACACTTAGTCGTCATTATTAGGTTAGAGGAGGTGGAGGGATGGGAGAGATGACGCGTGTAGTGTCTCGGGTATTAGTTAACTCCCAAATTTATTGAGTGGAAGCTTACCTTTCCAGGATGCCCTCGTGCTTTCTCCCGGACTCCGGCCGCTGAAACAACTAAAAAGCCTTTCAGCCGGAACTCACCAGAACAGCTCACAAGAATGCCAATTAAGGGGAAAATCAACATTTATACTGTATGAGAAGAAACTACCCATTATTTGGCAAGTAGAATCTAATTGGTGGATGTGTTATCATGGAGAATGCATCACTTAATCATGCTTGCCAGTTAACCACCAGGCTGTGTTTAGACTTTAAACCAGCAGGTTGATTCTGATTGCTCAGAGAATAGCTGTCACCTATTTACTTGACTTAAAAAGGCACAGAATGTACAGAAAGGATGGAGTTTAAGTGTTTAGGACCTAGAATGCCCAGCTACCAATAGTGGAACAATTAAAATCAAGGATGAGTGCAAGCACAGAATTGGAAGGGCAGAAAGATTGTGGAGCACTGTCTGGATGGAGGAGACTGGGGAGGGGTAAGGCCTTGAAGGGATTTGGGCACCTGGATGGGTCTGTGTCAGGCGCAGCAGTTTACCACAGGAAAGAAATTTATCAAGAAGACCGTAAACCCTGCAGAGCATTTTGACATCTTCCTGGAGGTATGTATTTTATTTGTATATTTAGCCTGAAGATAGAACTTTTGTAAGGAAAGGTGGTGCCATTAGAGTAATAGCAAAGAAGGAAAGAGAAAGAAATATGAGCCGGTGCTTAATAATAATGTTATAGAAGGCTGAGAGAAAGGGTCCCAACTAAAGGAGAGAAGAGGGACAAGGACAGACCCAAGGAATGATGATGACTCCTTGCAAGTATTCCTTCAGGCTGTAAGTGGCATCTCATAGCAGCCAATGGCAAAACTACACTTCCCAACCAGACAAAAGCAAAAAGGATGGAGGTTACTATCCTTGGCATTGTCCCTCAAACACATATATATAAAAGTGCCTGAATATGCTTCTAAGTTCATCACAAGTGAGAAACACATTACTGGGTAAACATAGACAGAAATGGCAAGGCACCATCATTGTTTACCACCCTGAGGTATAAAAGGTTAAGATCTACACGTGCCCGAGACACAAATGAATATATGTTAAGTATATTTTTGATACGATTACATCATGTTTGGGTTCAGTAGTTTATGTATTTTTGAGAAAGACAAGGTATATAAATTCCATTAGAATTGTTAGGCGCTTGTGAATGAAGATGCAAACAGGGTTATTAGATCACTGGGGAATTGCGATGAACAATCATGTAAAGTGACTGCAGGCTGTTCAGAGGAATGCACTCAAGGAGCTCCCTTGTAAGGCCCTGAATCTTTCTGTGTATGGTCTCTCCACTTCCTCGGGGAGATCTCCATTATCAGAGGACTCAATGTTACCTTGACCCTGTTCTTCCTTCAGGGCTTCCCTTCTGTGCAGTGCTAATTGTGCAGAGTACGGTCCACAACTCCCATCAGAGACACTGGATGGAGCATAATGTAGAGCTCCTGCTGAGCTGTCCAGGCTGTTCAAACTTCATCTTCAGCAAACACATGCTTTGCTCAACACTAATCCTCAATCTGCCATAGTTGTCTTTGTATTTCATCGGCCCTCTGCCCTGGTACCCTCACAAGAATTAGGAGCTAATTCTTTGAGGGATTGCCCTTGTCCCCATTAGACATTTTTCCAAAGTATCAGATCCATTCAACACATCTGGCATTTGAGACATTCTTAAGATGTATGAATCATGGCTACTGTCGAGTACCTGTACATATTTTGCAGTGTTTGTTGCTGAAGGTCAATTAGACAATAATAGAGTGATTGCCTTTCTTGCTGATGAACAACTACAGGGCTGGTCTGTTTGTGCCTTGATGATACCAACTGTGTAGTCAATGACACTCCGATTCCTTAGAAAATATGCCATTCTGGCAAAACCTCTCACTCTTTCCAACTGCTTTTTGCAGTTCCTTGCAAACTCAATGAATTTTTCAGCTCATTGGAATGTTGTATCTTAATGCAATAATGGGCTAAAGGCTGGGTCACTCCTCATTGGTCAACATGCAAAATCTGAAAAGATCGATTCTCAAAATTACTCAAGACCACACTCACCTTTAGAGTCACTGTCATTGGATGCCCCCACACAGTTGAAGGCTATGTCCCTCGACATGGTGTCAGCAAGAGATGTTACTATTGGTCTGGAAGGTCTCAGTTTTGTGTGGCACTCTACATCTAGCATTACAAGTGTGTCGCATCATCTTGGTTGACCACAAAATGCCTCCCTGAATAGCTGTGAGGCTCCACTCCACCATGCTGCTTTCTGCAAATCCTTCAACTTGATTCACTGAAGCAACATCTATCCATTCTGCCGGCTCCTGTACCCAAGTTTCTGGCCCTTTCCCTCGTCTACTCTCATCCTCTGTGTTGGATATTGTGTCTCCCACATTGACCACTGTCCACATTTTCCTAGGAACACATAGGCTGCAGTACTCAGGTGCAGCATTTGCAGAAATGTAGCTGCAACTTCCAGAGTTCCAATTTTCATAAGTGTCAATAATGCTGAACCTCCACTCAGAATTCCTCACACCTACCAACAGCCACACTGCGGAGGTGTACCAAATGAACCCCTTTAAAATGCCTTTAAACCCAGCTAGACAAGCAAGCTGATTAAAAATTAAACCACTCATCTGGACATCTTCAATCCCATAGTTTGCGTTGTTGCAATCCTCACATTTTTCTTACGGTTTATTGGGCTGTTAGTTAGCTTAGCAGCAATTTATTGACACTTTGGATCTGCATTCCCAATTTCAATGGCTGTCCACCCATCATACAATAACATTCCTCATGATGATGTCATAAACATGACCCAATGTCATTTGGCCAAATATTTTGTCAGTGTGGGTGCAGAACAGACCCATTTTGGAAAGGGAGTATTCTGCCTGGAACCTATTGGACTTCAATGGCCCTACTGTGTTTGGGGTTCCCTCACCCAGAACTGGGAATGGGACTTCTAAACCCAGTCCATCCCCTCACTTTCAAAGCCTCTACTATTCCACAGACCAATGCCTGTGGCATTCGCAATATTTAAACAAATGAAACATGTCTGTTTCCATTCCTGGAACAGGAGATCAGGAACATGCCAGATCAGTGCCATGCAAAATTTATAAAGCTGCAAAAGGGGTTTGGAAACAAACATTCAGGGAACTGGTGAAATTTCAACCAAGCCAGATAGCAATAAAATTCACATTTCTGATATAGATTGCTTTCATAGTTCATTCACAAGTTTGAATCAACAATCTGGAAATGAAAGGAATTATCTCTGGAAGGTCAAATCTTTAGAAAATGGATTGAGTATGAGCACCAAAAATCATAACAATGGCAGTTAGAAGGAATATGTTTGAACAAACTTGAGTGAAAATTGAGGGTGACGGTGTCACACAGGAAGAAGTAAAAAAGGATAGGATATTTAGGACAAATGATTACGGAAGATGACAGATGTGATGTAAAAGTCAGAAGAAGGATAGAGGTTGCCAGAAGTAATACTGTTTAGAAGTTGAAGGACGTTTTATCGATAAGGAAACTCAAGCTTGTGACAAGAGAACATTCATATCATGCTATATTCAATCCATTTCCCTGCTTGCCTCAGTAACCTGGACAATAAGTAACATCAATGGAAGAAAGTAAAGGCCTTTGTAAAAAACATTTGCCAAAAATTACATTTATAGTTCATAAGGCAATGTAAAAAATGTTTGAAATTGTAAGAATAGAGGGGACTCTTAAAAATTGACATTCAGGAAAGAAGCTGTCAATATTTTTGGCATTCAGTTGATTACACAGCATGGTGGCTCAGTATAATGCTACTATATCACAGCACCAGAGGCCCTCAGGTGACTGTCTTTGTGGAGTTTGCACATTGTGCAGGTTAGGTGGATTGGCCATGCTAAATTGTCCATAGTGTTCAGGGATGGGTGGGTTAGCCATGAGATATATTAGGAATGGAGGGGGGGAGGTAGGACACTCTTCAGAGGTTTGATGTGGATTCAATGGGCTGAATGGCCTGCTTCCGTTTTTCAGGGATTTTATGATTTATACAAAATTGCACCGTCTCTCTTTTGGCTTCTCACTGTTAAAATTGGTAATTGGGTAGTGAGTTTGTATTGTGACACTGCGTGGAGTAACTTACAATGGTGGGATGGTTACTAGACCATTTACTACTGAGTGGACAAATACACATCTTACGCTGGTGGTGCAGAGTGATTGTATTGGTGCACTGTTTAGAGCAGTTTCTGGATTAAGAAAACCTTTGGTCTGCATATTTCTATGTTGCTAGGAGATGGCGCAAAACAATTTGTTCTTTTTTTCTGCACATGGCACCTCAAACACTGAGTTAGTATTGAAAAAGCACACATTTTGTCAAAACTTTTCATATTGCATTCATCAGGACAATTTTCAGGAAATGGTTCAGGGAATGGAACATAAGTCACCAAATCTGGCTGGAGTTCAAGTGCTACTGCACAGCATTACTCTATAGAGCCAATGTAGAGATCAAAGTTAGGAGACTGGAAAACTTGAATTAGGCCAAATTTTAAAACTACTTATAGAATCATTACAACTTATTTCGTCCAAAAGGTATCTAAAATGCAAGAAATGACTATAAAAGATAAATCAGTAACTGAATACAGCACAATCAGTGTGATGTAACCCATGTTCAATGCACATTTAGTACAACATATCCCTTGTCTTCTGCTTCATATCAGTTGCAATTGTTAACTTTTTAAAATTTGCAGCACTGAATGATAATCTTTATAATATTTATGTTAAATTGTTACATGGGCACTATCTAAATTAATTCATTTATGACCATCACATGTTTAGCACTGTCAATATTTTTCGAAAAAGCAAGATTCATGAAATGAAAAAGCATTAAATGAAATTCATTCGGCTACGTGACTGGTTTGCAATGCAGTGTGACGCCAATAGCATAGGCTTAATTTCTGCACTGGCTGAGATTTCCATGAAGGATTCGCCTTCTCAAACTCAAGCTTGAACTTTGGATTCAGAGGTGAGAGGTTTTAAGGAAAAGTTGGAGGGCCACTTAGCCAAAAGCCAGTGGAAGAATTTCCTGGTAATTTCTTGGTGAGCCAAAGGGCCTGTTCCTGTGCTGCATTCTTTCCCATAAGAAATCATATAACCTTGTCTGAAGCAGGAGGAACACAGAAAACTGAAAAAGGGTCCCAACCCGAAACGTCAACTTTCCTGCTCCTCTGATACTGCCTGGCCTGCCGTGTTCCTCCAGCTCCACACTGTGTTATCTCTGACTCCAGTCTCTGCAGTTCTTGCTATCTCCTTGTCTGAAGCAGGACCTTGGTAGAAGGAAAGGCAGAGCCAGAGATGAACCAGGGAGCCAAGAAGGGTTGTGGATAGAAGGATTGGTGAGAAATAGTGAGCAGAGAGGCAGCAAGTGGACAAGGCAGTGAGTGACAGGTGATGGAAGGATTGGGCAGAAGAGGGTGGACCAGTGAATGGGTCACAGAAAAGACATGCAAGGTATAAGCAACCCAAGGGCTATGCAGTGAATTCTGTTGAAGAAAGGAAGCAGTGGGCAGAGATAAAAGGTACTGCAGATGCTGGAGAATCCGAGATAACAAGGTGTGGGGCTGGATGAACACAGCAGGCCAAGCAGCATCATAGGAGCAGGAAAGCTTGACGTTTCGGGCCTAGACCCTTCATCAGATGAAGGGTC